>CATKHJ010216126.1:0-28372 GCA_949750685.1 Vernicia montana | reverse complement strand
ACACTCAATCTATATATAAATGAGAACAAACCGTTCTCGAATTGCTTAATTTCTGCTAAAATAATATAAATGGAAGTAATTGTACTCAATTGATTGTTTTTGGATTCATTCATTGTATTCTTTCTTAATGAATCCCATTGTGATATTATTAATTATTCTTGGATTCATTCATTATATCTCATGTCAATGAATCCCATTGTAATAACATGATTATCTAATTGTTCATATCGCTTGCTAAGCCTTGAAACTACTTTATTCGCTTACCTAATATGGTATTTAGCCGGCATAACATATTGTCACCGTGTATTCACTGAGATCTTATATCTCACCCCTTAATTGTTTATTTTTTTTTCATGTGCTATAGAGGTTGAGACGAGGTAAAACTCAAGCTTCATCTTCTCGCTTGGGGGTTACTCCGTCCATACTTTCATTTTTGTCATTTTGGTTATGTCACAATGAATATGTATCTCCAAGAGTTAAAGTCTAGAGTTCCATGGTTATTGTGATATTGTATATGATGGTTGGATTATGTAAATTCAATTTGGGATTGTAATATATGATATATTACTTTATCGTATTAATGGAATTCCTTTGATAGATGATGTGGATTGTTATAGTAATGTATTTGGGGTTCTGATCTGGGAATCGTATATGCATGATTGGTTATAGATTAGTATCGGGTTCTATGGATTTTCGGTGGCCTTACGCCTACCCATGCCCTAGGACCGTCGCGACTCGGTAATC
Source organism: Vernicia montana (assembly GCA_949750685.1). Taxonomy (NCBI): domain Eukaryota; kingdom Viridiplantae; phylum Streptophyta; class Magnoliopsida; order Malpighiales; family Euphorbiaceae; genus Vernicia; species Vernicia montana. Next base: position 27,628 of record CATKHJ010216126.1, on the reverse strand, counting down.
GGGTCGGGTCGTGACACTCTTGAACTCTAATTTAACTGTTTTCATTCTAAGCTCCAATTCTTCATTGCATATTATTATCAATAATAATCTATTGAATTTGATCCCATATCTCTAAATATACTATACATATAAATATATATATATATAACTGTTAATTCTCAATAAGAAATGTATAATCATTTCATATAAATTTCTTTTATTGTCCATCAAATTTCCATATTAGTAAATTTCTTATATTATTTCAACTTCTAATGTCACCTCGAATCAACTATAATCATAAACATTTTTTTTAATATACTTATTAACGTTGAAATCAAATATTAATAATTTAATTGCGAATCTCCATCTCATCAACTATCATACTTGTCATATGTACAATTAATTCTTAATTCTAAATAATCTCAAGTAAATAATTTCATAACTATAGTCTCTATATAATCATATTTTATTCATTTCTCATATTAAACGTCATCTAACGATTTACACACTTAATACCTCATGAACATATATTCACTACACTATATGCATCTACTTATTTTTTAAGTGATAATCATATTTCAACCCGCTTAAACCTTTCACTAACATATCAATTCCTATATCACATTACTAATTCATCAACTTGATTTCTACTTTACACACATCTCCTATTTATATTCAATGAATTGATATATACATTCTCTTTTCATACTTTAAGATATTTACTATTATTTTTTATTTTCATACAAATTTTCTTTTTAATCAGATAAATCAAGAGTTTTTATCTCATGTTATCTTCATTGCATTTATCTATTCAAACTTCATATATAAACACACTACTCAAACTTACAATTTAAAATCTCAATGTACATTTTTGCAACTTGATTATTGTGCAACTTTTACTGCCAACAAATTTCCTTTTACTCCATGTACCAACCACTATACTAGTTTCCCATTATACTTTAAATACTTTATTCATTCCCTTCATAAATTCTCAAATTTGCATTATCTATCCTTCTCATCATATAATATTACAAAATCTCATGTAATTCATTTACGAACATGACTCCTTATTACACATTGGTATTAATCCTTATTTTATATATACTGATACGCTATAAATTCTTTGTAAGGCAATATCAATTTTACTTGTCATTATGAAAAGTTCCTTTATACGATTCTCATTTTATTTAATATACATGTCTCATAAGTCATGAGTTTCACTCATATGATGCATAATTTTAACTTTCAAGCTCATAAATCTATTCTTATGAACTCAAAGCTCACTATTTATATTTCTGTATTGGCTTTACCTACTCATCTTCAATATATATATATATTTTTTTACGCTTCATAATCATACATATTTAAGATTCATCATATTTTTATTAAGCATCTCATGTATATGAATTTCATGAAATAAATTTTACTCCTTTGAACATATATCTATTACAAACTGCTCTTTATAACTTCACATCATATTATTAAGTTTATATTCAATATTAAATACAAAACTTTAAACATCAATACTTTCAATTTTTATTTTAATCTTCACAATTCTACTCACTTTGAATATTGAAATATTCGCGCTGTTGGGGGGGGGGGGGGGGGGGGGGGTGTTGGGGTGGTAAGGGTAACATTACACTTTTGAGCTTCTTTATCCTGTAAGGGTAATATTTATCATATAGTTTAATATTTCACTTATTTTTGGTTTACGTTACTTTTTTCCAAATTTTTAGTATATTATTGTTACTTCTATTCTTCTGCTCACAAGTCTTAAAATAATTGCAAAGCCATGTACTTCCTAAAATATGTTCGTATGTCATCTTGGCTAATCATATACCTAAAGAAATATCAATGATCTAATTAGAACTCACATTTTGTTAAAATTAATATATACTTCATGCTCGCTCAACACCTATAATCTTCTTTAAATGTTTTTTTTTTTTTTTTATATTTCCCTATTCTTGTTCCAGTCTTTGTTGTCTAATATTGAAAAGTAGTTTTTCGACATGTGTTTAAACTTGATACTTATCACTTCACTTTATCACATCATTGTTTTCTCATCTTATCACATCCAAAGTTTGTTATTGCCTATATCATTCATCTTTACTTATTAAACACTATCTTGATGTTAACTTGCCCTCCATATCAAACACTTCGATTAGACTAAATTTATTTACTCAAATTAAACTTTATTACAACTAAATCTTCTTATACTCCTTTTCATGTCTTGATTTTCATCATCTCCACCCTTTTTAACTCTACTTCTTATCACCCTCTTTGTAAAAACTTATCTCATTATCGCATGTATTCTATCTAACTATTCTTTCGTTTATCATTCTTAGGATTTATAATCACATCACACAAAACATTTCATAAACAATAAACATATTAATTTTATCAGTACTTAACAAACAATTATTACTAAGACTTCTAATCATATATATATATATATATATATATATATATATATTCAAATGTCTTTGCACATATAGAATCAATTTCTCTTTTACACATTTTCTTTTATCATTTCACATTCATAGCACATATTCAATTTACATATATTGCTCAGAGCACATTTTATACTTTTATATACATATCAATTCATACATGCACATATCTACACATATTCGTCTTTTAGTATTTATAACACATATACATATATCATACTATATAATAGAGAATCAAACATATATAGGTAACACGAAACTAAACTTAACGATGGACTTCAAATGACAAAAAGAAATTCTTATGCTCCATGGTTTTACTTATGCCCTATGACACGTATAACTCATCACAGTCTATAGTATACTTAAACTTATACTCTGATACTACTTTTGTCATGACCCAACTTTTAAGTCGCGACTGTTTTAGAATATGGGTAACCGACTAAGCACCGAAAACCCATAAAACGCATATATTAATATCAATTAAAAATTCGGCAAAATACCGACTATAAATAACAATTTCCTAAGATACGCAACTTACATTAAACTAACACTTTAATTCGATCACCTTATACCCTCAATTTCAATTTAATATTTTCATATACTTCCTAACCTATAGCTCATCTTACACATCCATTATTCATTTTATATAACATTAATTATGAACATATGATATAGACCACAATTCAAAATTTTAAAACATTATATACCCAAAGCAATCATGGAACTCTAAGATCAACTTTTAATTACTCGAACACTTGGAATTAAAATAATATAGTATAACTTCTTTAGCTTAGTACTTCCCAATCGAAGAAGAAACTTGAGAATTATCTTACTCATCTTTCAAGCACCTGAAAAATATTAACAATCACGGAATGAGAAATGATCTCAATGAGCAAATAATCTATTAATATATTATGCAAGCATGAATGAATAAGTAATAGTATTAGTATCAAATAATTTCATTATGAAATGGTATTTGAAAATATCATTGTAGAATAGCATTTATAGGTCTCATATATTTTAGCAGGAATTAGATAATAATAATTATCGATACCAAATAATTGCATTATGATTTGGTATTTACGATTCTCATATATCTTTTTAGCAGAAATCAATAATTTAGAAGCGGAGTGCTTCCCACAAATTCACATATAAAAATGGAGTAGCAGCTTGTGCCTTACTTACTCTCACATACAAAAAATTGGAGCAAAGGCTAGGTTACGCATGCTCCCCACATAACAAATATAAATTAGGAGTAGAGGCTAGGTTACACATGCTCCCCACATAGCACATATAAATTAGGAACAAATGCTAGGTTACGCATGCTCTCTATATAGCACATATAAATTAGGAGTAGAGACTAGATTACGCATGCTCCCCACATAGCACTTAAAGCATGAGATTGATCAGGTCTCATGACTATGACCATTAAACCTCTCCTAACTAGGGTCCAAATGCGTATACCCCATCTGTTAGTTTTACCATATGCACAAAGTCTCATGTCAACCCATATCAATAGGAAATTTCTGCTTTTAAGTAAAATCTTATATATTTCATATAACTGATATCAATTTGGAATAATAAAGTATTGGTATACATATCAAGAGAACTTCAATATCAGAAAGAATCAAGGATTTAAATATCCAATGAAAATAGTCTCATTAAAGGTCAATAATTTAATAAGTGAGCATATCAAATACCAGAAGTAATCAAATGGATTCAAGAAAAACTCTAGCATCAATATTTAACAATGCATTATAAAGGTATGCACAGTCAAATGATTCATGGATACTAGGGTTTAAAAAAAAATCAACAATTTCAATAATAATTCAATAATTTGAGACTTCATATTCAAGAAGGTTTGAAATAAATATGAAGGGCAACAATGAATGCACATATTATATTAGTAAATTATTTACTCACCTCAACTTCTACACCCTTACACACTTCACGATCGTCTTTCTTAACTTAATTATCTTTTGGTTCTACATCAATTATTACATATGCAATTTACACTTTACATATTGATATATAATATTTAAATAGCTAATTTATTCTAATAACCTAACCTACAACCTAATCTAGTATATCTTTACTACTAATCTATCTAGAATAGACTAATATATAAAAATTAACTTATCTAAAGATTTGTTAAAATTATAATTGCTTTTTAGGTTCACAATATCTTTTTCAATCCTTTAATTAATAGTTTTAGTCTCACATTTAATCAAATTTATATTTGTTCAATTTATATACAAGTTAAAATAATATCTTTATTCTTATTTGAAAACAAAAACCCAAATTTATTTATGTACTCAAATAACCTAAGGTTCTAAGTTTAAACTCAAATTATTCCTTTTAATTTCATATTTTATTCATTTTACATATTTGCCTTATATACAACATCAAAACAAGTTTTAACTAATAAACTCTAATTCACTAGGAAGGCCCAAACCACGTTAAATCCAAGTTCTAGATTACACTGCAACCAACCTAAACTAGGACCTTTTTTTTTTTAACCTAATCATATTATTTCAAATCCAATTATTAGCTTATATAGAATTATGGAACTAGGGTTTATAACCCTAGATTGACCGAATTATTGACCCTAGAGGAAGCTTAGTTTTCTTTTTCTTTTTCTTTTTTTTTTTCACTTCATTAATTTGACATATATTTAATTTAATCTCACAAGTAAAACAAATAAAAAAATAAAACTCTTTTATTTAAAGCAAGTTTAGCCGAGTATCTCTTTGAAAGCTCCAACTTTCATTTCAACTCAACATCAACTTTTAAGTTGATTAAGTGCCAATTTCAACATATATATAGGTTTAATTAATTGTCTCATGAAACAAATAAAATCTCTCTCTCTCAAATCCATTTGACCGAATGATTCTCCAATTGGAAACCCAAATTTTATTTTAGACTTCTCAATTGTTTATATACTATTCTCAAATATTCTTAGATTTAAAATCAACAAAATTTCCTTCTCTCCATTAAGTCTTAACCGTACCATCCATCAAGAAAGGAAGGGAACTATAATCAACAATTCAAGCAAAAAGTTTCAAACTATGATCATATCATTCAAAAGAAAGGATTTAATTAGCAATTACCTAGAAAATTTGGTCTTCAATTTCTTGCTACCATAACCGAACCTCTTAGGAAAGTAAGGAAGAAAATATCTTCCTTAAAGAAATGAAAAGTGACGGAAGACACTACTTGAACCATGGAGATTTTTCTTTTGGTTTAAATGTGTGGCAATAAATTATTTGGCATTATAAAAATTATATTTAATGGAATTAAATATTCAAATGCCTAAAGATGATGAGATTTGTTACTACATACAATAATGTTTAAATACTGCTTATCCGGCATGAAAAATTCGGCCATGCCTTTCTTGTGGGGCCACTTCCATTAAATTCTTACTTTATTATTTTTCGCTACTTGACAATCTTAAAACCTTTTCATTTATTTTTTTATATTCTTCCACACCCTTAATATTAAATTAAGATATCACTATTTATTCACTAACAAATAAGTTTATTGTTGCACCCAGGAGATTCTAATTTTTCAATATCCATAACTTTTCAAGATACAACCTATTGTGGAAAAGTAATTTGGGTGCCTAGAACTTATGGTTAGCTTGTAACACTTGATTCATTCATTTGTTTAACATTACATGTCACTGTCTTAAAGAAAGTGAGGAAGCTTAATCTTATTAGATTCTAAACATTGGATTTTTGTTTTTCAAGGGAAGAGGAATAGTTACCATATTTCGTGACTAAAGTTTATCATTATTGGGTATCTGATGACTGGCTGTCCATGTTTGTTAACATGACCTATGAAATTTTTTAATAAATGTAGAAAGGTCCAGTGGTAGAATTAAGATTGCTTTCATTATTTTTCATTTTATTTGCCTCTGTGTTGGACTAAATTAATTTGAATTTAGTTTATCATTTTGTGAATTTGAAGTATCTTGAGTAAAAGTAAGCACAAACATAGTTCTCAGGTTCTCAAAATATGGAATTTTAGAGTTAATACAAATGGGACATGCTGAATTTTGTTCATCTTGTATTATTTTTCCGATCTATTCAAGTTCAAAGCAAATTCTTCACAGTTCAAGTTGTAATCATTGTATTAAGTTGTAATCATTGTATTCGATATTATTCATCTTCCTTTTACCAACTCTTACTCTTGAGTCATGATTTTCATACACTTTTGGCAAATAACTTTCCTTCTTTATATTTCATAGGAGTTTTTGCTAATTAAAGTAAAAGTATATACATAAAAGAAAGAGAAAAAACCTAAAGAAGCTATAAGTGTGCTATGTCTTTCTCAAAATTGATCTTTCTCGATCAAAATTATCTAGAACTATATTCAGCAAAACACTGGCTATAACACCATAGGATAAATAAGGAGTTACGTTATTTACTTTCTTAGGCTATTTAATCTTCAGATTTAGGGGTAAGCATTAGATCAGTTCGGTTCAAAACCGAACCGAATTAAAATAACTGAAATTAAATTTTTTATAAATCAAACTGAACCAAAGTTTTAGTAAAAATCGAACCGAACCAAAAAAATTCAATTTTTCGGTTTGACAGTTTTTTTTTTCTTTTTGTTATAATAAACTATATATATACTTATTAATAATATATTATATATATATTAAAAATATAAATATATATTAAAATTTCGATCAATTTGATTCAAACCGAATTTTTTTTTATAAAAACCGAACCAAATCAAAATTTAAATCAGTTTTCTTTTTTAATACCACTAAAAAACCAAACCAAACCAATCAGTTCGATTCGGTTTTGCTCACCCCTATTCAGATTCACAAACTCAAAAACCCACTTTATCAAATCACTTATACATCCATTGCTTCCAAAACCTAAAAATTTAAATTAACAAAATGTTTACTTTAGCTTGAAAACAAACCCTCTTTCGCTTTCCATTTCTTTTTCAACAAATCGCAATTCCCAATTTTACTCTCTATTTTCAGGTTTTTAATTCTCTCCCTTTCTTTATATCTTTGTTTGTGTATATGGGTTTTGTTTGTTTGTTGCTTTTGGTGTTCTGATTTGATTAAAGTAAATCACTTGAAGTTGCAGAGAACTGTAATTCCTAATAAAATTCCTTTATGTTTGAAATATTTTAAACACTTGAAGTGAATCAGGAATCTTGATTTCAAGTTCTCCAAGAATTTGCAGTTCATGGACTTGAGCTATGATAGGCAGGTTATCAGACATTTTAAACTCAAAATATTTCAAAGCAAGGAATTTATCAGTACCTCTTTTTTCATTCTTATACTTTGTCTCCAAAGCCAAATCAAGATATTTCAAACATAAAGGAATTTATAAAGAATTACAGATCTCTGCAACTTCAAGTGATTTACTTTAATCAAATCAGAACACCAAAAGCAACAAACAAACAAAACTCATATACACAAACAATGATATAAAAAAAAAAAAAAAAAAAAAGAAAGTTAAAAACCTGAAAATAGAGAGCAAAATTGAGAACTGCAATTTGTTGAAAAAGAAATGGAAAGCGAAAACAGGGTTTGTATTCAAGCTAAAGTAAACACTTTGGTTAATCTAAATTTTTTGGGTTTTGGAAGCAATGGATGTATAAGTGATTTTAAAATGTGGATTTTTGAATTTGTGAATCTGAAAACTAGATAGCCTAAAAAAGTAAATAGTGTAACCCTTTATTTATCATCCAGTGTTATAGCCAGCATCTTGCTGAATATAGTTCTAAATAATTTCTAGATAATTTCGACCGGGTAAAACCAGTTTTGAGAAAGACATAACACACTTGTGACTTCTTTAAGTTTTTTCTCTTTCTTTTATGTATATACTTTCACTTTAATTAGTAAAAACTCCGCACAAATAGGAAGTATGAAGAAGGAAAGTTATTGCCAAAAGTGTATGAAAATCATGACTAAAAAATAAGTCACACTTGGTAAAAGGAAAATGAATAATATCGAATACAATGATTACAACTTGAACTCTGAAGAATTAGCTTAGAACTTGAATAGACTGGAAAAATAATACAAGATGCACAAAATTCAGCATGTCCCACTTGTATTAACTCTAAAATTCCATATTTTGAAAACCTGAGAACTATGTTTGTGCTTACTTTTACTCAAGATACTTCAAATTCACAAAATGATAAACCAAATTCAAATTAATTTAGTCAAACACAGAGTCAAATAAAATGAAAAATAATGAAAGCAATCTTAATTCTACCACTGGAACTTTTCACATTTATTAAAAATTTTCACAAGTCATGTTGCATACAGCAACTGGAAAACAAACATGAACATCCAATCACCAGATACCCAACAATGGTAAACTTTAGTCATGAAATATGGTAACTATTCATCTTCCCTTGAAAAACAAAAAGCCAATGTTTAGAATCCAATAAGATTAAGCTTCCTCCCTTTCTTTAAGATAGTGACATGTAATGTTAAACAAATGAATGAATCAAGTGTTACAAGCTAACCATAAGTTCTAAGCACCGAAATTACTTTTCCAGAATAGATTATATCTTGAAAAGTTATCTGGAAAAGTTATGGATATTGAAAAATTAGAATCTCCTGAGAGCAACAATAAGTACATGTTGGCTTTGAGCTACCATGAGATAAACGAAAAATCAATAAGGTTTCAGACTAAGCCTAGCTGACATAAATGGAAATAAGACAGGTGATTTGAAAAATCATACTAAATACATTGGTATAAACAACAATTTTCTCAACAAATTCTAAAAATGGAATATTTGTCAAGTAATTGTCTTGCTTGGCACGAATGAAGTTTAAAAGATAACATTCATCAAAAAATTATCATTTTAATTATATGGAAGCAAATAAAACTTATGATGTTATACATGGATCATACTGCTAAAAGTTTAAGGTAAACATATAGAAAATTCTAGTCACCAATTGGATTTTAGTTACTCAATAAGATCTAGTCCCGTGTGGATCAGAAGGTTAAAAAGAAGAGAGAATCCAGTAAAAAGTTTTTCTTTCACCATAATTGTCATTGCATCCAAACTACATTCAAAGTTTTTTTTTTAATCAAAGATAACTTCATTCAATCAAGAAATGTCAACTGTAAGGGCTGAAACAAGAAACACAGGAGGAATACTTTCCCAAACAATTGGATCTGTCGTAGAATCAGAGGCTCTAGACAGAACATGGGCAACATGATTCACAAATCTCCTAGCAAAAACAAGATTAATATTGTTAAGAGAATGCTTAATAGCTCTACAATTTTCAACAATAAGATCAAAACAAGAAAAGCCCCTACCAGGCTTATTAACAGCATCAACCACTAAGTGAGCATCTTACTCAACAAGGACATCTGACATTCAAAGTTAAATGCACACAGTTGTGAAGCTCTATTGAAACTTTTCATTGTTTTCTTTTAACTAAAAGGATGATGAATACAGTTTTTCTTCTCGTTTTTCCCTTCAATTAATCAGGAATTTAAAAAATAAAAGCAAGGGAATAAAAAGAATTAAGTGCCCTATTGAAATGAACCCTTTGCAAGAAGTGAAGGCTCTCCTCTAAATATTTTCTATTTCACTCCAATGAAATAGTTGTTAAGGGGTCCTCACCCAGACCATAAGTGGCATTCCACATTTAGAGTCAAAATAACTTAAATATTAGTGAGAATGATGTGAAATCAATACAATCTCACAACAATAGTCTACAAGTTCTATAAAATTCCTCAACAGTAATAAAATTCCATCCAAAGATCTGATGCCTATCTTTTTTAATTTTTACTACATTGACCATGGCTATTGTTTGGGCATAAAATGCAAAAAACATACTCATGGCTGTTCCATACTCAGGAATTGACTGCTTTTTGTTCTCATTATCTAAAGCATCCCTGTGCTAATCAAACTCTAGCACTTATACCATTTCTTCTCCAGATAAAAGTGCATTAGTTTGATGACAAAATTGTGATATCATACTATGAACTATTAAAAACTTGTCCCATTCTCATCACTAAAAATAGAATCAGTGTATGTCTTATACATTACAACCCCTTAGATTTCAATAGTCAAACCCCACATAAATTTTACTTAAAAAAATGCAATTGAAGTAAATTTGGCATGATTAAACATAGAATGACATTCAAAAGCTGGCAAAAACAATCTAAAACTGGCATAACTAACAACAAACATACCCAATCAAAGGATACATCATTTTAATCCCAAATTTACAATCTTTCTCATAGATTCTCATCAAAATCTATAAATTAATTCAACATTCCAGCTATGTTATTATCCATGGATATCTAAAAATAAAAGCAGATCATAGCATTGGCCACAAAGAACTAGCAGTTGGCTTACAAATCTTAATTAGAAAAATAATTTACAGAATTTCTCATTTATTAAAATAATGAATTCATCAAAGTTCAACTCAGGTATTTCAAAAATATGAATTTCTCGAATGATGAAATATAATATTTCATTGATTTTACTATGTTTGTGTAGTACCAAGTGTTTATTGCTATAACAAGTTATAGCATGCAAGTAGTACTGAATCTTATAAATTAAATAAATAGCAACATTACATTACCTGCTTCAGTCGATGATTCCCCATTCTGCAACCGTGACCTTTCCTACAAATTGGGACTTACCTCTCTAGACTTCCCACCCCCAGGCCACATTGTCAACAAACAGAGCACAAAAAAAAAAAAAAAAAAAAAAAAAAAGAAAAAAAAGAAAAGACATCAATGTCAGATTCAAACAAAAAAGAAAAACCTAACATCTAAAAACAAGGTAAGAAAAATCCCTCTGATAGTTGGCCAAAAGTGTTTACTTTCAGGATATATGAAAACAACATCACTGAATTAGGGAAACGGTAAATACAAGCCACAAACTAATAAAATTAAAAATGGAAAAAAGGAAAAATTGAAATACACGTCAGAAGTAAAATCATATTTTAGGAAGATTGAAATTTAGTACCCCATTAATTAGAAAAAATAAAGGAATGGAAGCTGAAAGAGAAAACAGTTACCAGGTAAATAAGAAGCAATAGATTAGCCTTACTCCTTAATTGATCAAAACCCTAATACTCCCATCATTCTCACAGGTAAATACGAAGCAATCAAACCCATCGCTTGAAATAAAACCCATTCAAACTAAAGTTTTAACCATAAATCAAAGCCATCACATATGAGATTTTCCTTTTGATGTGCAAAAGAGAAAAGAAAAATGAGAAATAAAGAGAAAGGAAGACAATGACTTGCAGAGAGTTAGGGTTTAGAGATTTGGAAAAAGAGAGCAGAAAGAAATAAAATGTAACTTACTCTCTGAGATGCTCCAAGTCCTCTGCCTTTTTTAAGCCTTTGTGTTTTTTAAGACCTTGTTTAGAGATTTGGAAAGAGAAAGAGAAGGTTTAGAAAGTTTAAAGATTTTGTTTTTTAACCCATAAAAATAAAATGAAGTAATTTTACCACCAAAAAAAAAAAAAGAGAAAAAATAAAATAAAATAAAGGAATTTTTCTTTTAGCTTTGGTGGGAAAATCTAGCGCTAAAATATTTAGTCCAATAATGAGGGGCTTATATATCAATTATGACAAAATAAAACTACCATTACTAATACTCATATCTTTAATGAGCGAATTTTTATACCCTCACAGTAGATATAAAATTGTTGCTTTTAGTGACACATTTTTTATACCCTCATAAGTTTGGCTTAATTACATAAAAATTCCTAAACTTTCAAAGTTTTTTCTAGATTACCCAAAACTTTTAACTTTTACAAAATAATTCCTATACAATCAATTTTTCTTCTATAACAGCAACTCGGCGATTTTAAATTGATAATGCGGCAAAATTTGCACAGGTGGCACTAAAGTGTAATTTATTAAAAGAAAAAAGAAAAAGTTAAGCCACATCAGCGCTGACTGGATCTGCTCATTAAAACTCACCGTTTTGTTTATTCTCTCATCCCTCTTCTTTCTTTTTTCCTCCTCTGAACAGAAATCCCATTTGCTATAATCCAACAAAATTGAATCAAAATACAGTCAACCCACCCACATGTATCCATGCCATAATTATGCATTCATAAAACCATACCCAATTCTGCAAACATCGAGACCCTAGTTTTATTCTTCAATCCATAAGCCAATAAGAAATTAAAAAAAAAATGAACACAAACACCAAGGAATCAATCCCATTCAAGATGAACTCAGAACAAATATATCTTCAAACATTAACATCACAATTAAAATCAATCATCTAGCACAAAAATCATGTCAATATCCTCGAGATTTCAAACCTGGCACAAACTCAACCAAATAAAAGGGAATTAATTTACTGTATACTCAACCTTCAAATTGAAATTTACAATGGATCAAAGGAGAGGCAAAACATTAATATGCTCATTTTGTTATTTTCTCTTTTTAAAAAAAAACAATAAAATAAGGAATTTATTCATTATTTCAGCTCAAAAGGAAAACACAAAACATAAGCTCAAAAGACCAGAAAATGTTACCGAACCCACAAATGCTCCGACTAAGATGAAACCAGACCCGCTTTCGCTTTTTGCAAAACACTGAAGATTTTAACCAACAAAGCCCAGAATCAAAACCAAACCGATTCAGGCTCACCAATAAAAATTTTAAGAAAAATAAATCCCGTAAATAAACCCATATCAATTCAGACCCACCGATTCGATTGTGAGTGAATAAGTGAGATATGACTGATCGGCAGCGAGAGTGAATGAGGAAGAGAATCGATGATTGAATGAATGAGGGAAAAAATTGGTTATATAAACGAGTATATGAGTGGGCGAGTGGGTTTGTTTGGGTTTGCGAGTCGATGAACAAGAGAGAGTGAGATGGGTCAAATCAAGTCTCTGTGTATGAGAGATGGGTGAGTTAGAGGGCTGAGAGCAGAGTTGCGGGAGAATCGTTGATGGTGATGGACGCTGAGGTGGTGAGAGTGAGAGACTGAGAAATCGAGAGAGAGAGGTCTATGAGGCTGCTAGAGAATTCAGTGGCGATGAGATGAGTTTGCATCTCGGTGAGAGGTAGAGGTGGTGAGGGAGTGGGTTTGATGAGGGAGAGGGTGAACACATATATAAAGAGAGAGTGTTCTCTCCAGGTCCAAGAAGAAGAAAAACATTAAATCCCAAAAGATGTGGCCGTCTAAAACGGTGAGTTTTAATTAGAAGACCCAGTCAGCGCTGATGTGGCCTGACTTTTTCCTTTTTTTTAATAAATTACACACCGATGTCACCTGTGCAAATTTTGCCGGATTATCAATTCAAAATCGTCGAATTGCTATTATAGAAGAAAAAATGATTATATTGGAATTATTTCCTAAAAGTTAAAAATTTTGGATAATCTAGAAAAAACGTTAAAAGTTAAGAGATTTTTATGTAATGAGGCCATTAGTTTTTCATCATTATAAATTGTTTTTCTTGTAGCATGTATGACTCAATTGAATAAGTATTAGCTTGTGCACATGTTGTATTATTACATTGTGTTCTATAACTTTCAGCTTTAACTAAATCTCTCTATGTTCTAACATTCAAAGAAGATGTCCACATATCTAAACATGAATCTAATTTCTTAAATTTTGACTCTTTCTTAACTCGAGTACAACTAGCTAGAATGAAATCATTAGTTGTGCACTTTCCTTTCACTGCATTAATATTAGATTTTTCACCCTCAAAATATAAATACCTTTATTACAAAATTCTTCTTCATTTATACGCTCATTATATGAAGTATGAGGCAATTGAGTGGAAGCATGGTGCAAATGTCTAGTAGTAGTAAATTTATTAAAAACTTGACCAAGCATCTCATAATTCTTACAACCATTTTTCTTAAAAAAATTGGGGTAAATTTCATTAATCGTCTTTCAACTAATTACTAATGCACTTTGTGGTCCTCCATCTAATAAAGGTGACATAAAAATACTTGAACTATGCATATCTGTAACCACGTGATCTTTCAGTTTAACTTTTGTTATCTATCCTAACAGTTAGTTGACGTAGACAGCCAAATCATCATTTATAATATTTTTTTAAGCCATGTGTTTTGTCTCTTAGCTCCTTTTTCTCTCTCATGCGCGTGAAACTTGGTTCTTCCCAACGGGAAATCATATATATCTTTGCCTTAGATCTAATATCATCTCTTCAAACAAAATTTTTTTTTCTCTTATTCTATTCTCTATCTTCTCTTCGTATTTCTCTCAAATTCGAAAATTCTTTTCTTACAAGCCAGAAGAGGGTAACCACAAAACAGAAGTATATACGCCTATTCCACAAGAAAGTAAGTATAAAAAGACACATCCACATATATTACCTTCCCATCTTGGTGGATAAATGCAGAAGCTTCAATGTATGCTATAGCTTGATATCTGTCATCATAAAAAATAAACCACAACACCTCAATGGCCCACAAAATAGATGTATCAGCAGTAAAGCATTAAAAAAAACTAGGAATGAAATGCTACAGATTTTTATTCTTTCAAAATTTGTAATAGTTCAATAAATTTACTGAAGCCACTAATTGTTGTCCACTTAAATACCAAAACATGGAAAATTTCTCTCAAAGGCTATGATGATAAACAGAGGGCGGCAGTTTAAAATCTAACAGGGTAAAGAGGTTTTGGGCATATCAGCTGTCCAGCTCTCTTACATAAAGTCGCAAGGACACACTAAAGTGTATAATTACTTTTTTATGATACTTTTACAAGTGTAAACCACTTCATTAGAAATTGTATATATTTGATTTGCAACACTTAAAATCTGCAATTAAAATCAGTTTAAGTTCATCATTTTCGCATTTTGGTACCATGCATGGAAAAACATGTAAAAGTTCAAAAATAGCTAATATCTGAGTATAAATGTGACGAATGAATTAACCAGATTCACAATTTGAAAAGAGATAGAAAGGAAATGGAGGTTAGCAGAGAAGAGAAATTGTGTTGGGGCTATGAAGAGGGTTTTGGGAAAAATGGAAGGTTAGTCATTGACTTTGAAATTCAAGTTGTTTTCTCCATGATTAATTATTTTTTCAATTTATTTTGCACTTTTTGTTGATTTTATGTATTACCTGAAGCATATTTTGCAATTGATGTTTGTCTTTCTTACCGAGCATTTGAGACAGGCTTTGCTGGGTAGCCTGGGTTGTCTAATTTTCCCCTTGATGTTAAAAATTCTATTCCAAAATCTTCTTATATCTCTTCATGGAAAATTGAAATCACATTTGTAAATAATGCGTAATGGTCTATATTGACTATGAAGTGAGGAAAACTAGAATATAAATCTAGTATCTGTAAGTATAGGTAGCACCTGCTGGTAGTTTAAATAATTGCAACCAAACTAAGCCAAGTTTTTGCACATACTAATTGTTATATGTTTCAAGATTCAAGTGGCAATCGCCAAATCTTGTCGAGAATTCCATTTTCAAGTGTTGTTTTAACTCGTTGCTGCAGACATGTATTTATGTATTTGGTAATAATTTCTCTGTTTTTCTTTAACCATGTTTAGGTGTGGAATCATACGACATTAACTTGGAAGAGCAGAAGGTTACAGTGAAAGGAAATGTGCAGCCAGATGCAGTTCTGGTATCAGAGAAAAAGAAGATAGAGAAGAGAATCAGAGAAAAAAATTGTTTGAAGAGATGATATTAGATCTAGGGCTAAGAAATATATGATTTCCAGTTGGGAAGAACCAAGTTTCAAGCGCATGAGAGAGAAAGAGGAGCTGAGGTACAAAACACATGGCTTAAAAAAATATTAAAAATGATGATTTGGTCGTCCACTTCACTGTTAGGCAGCTAACAGAAGTTAGATTAAAGGACAAGTGGTTACATATATGCATAATTTAAGTATTTTTATGTCATGTTTTTTAGATGAAGGACTACAAAATTAATTAGTAATTAATTGGAGGATGATGAGTGAAAATTACCCAAAATTTTGAAGTTCTTGTGCTTTTAAAATTTGGATATGGTAAAACTTGATCCGCCTTAACGAGTAATCCGTCCCTACCCCGTTTATGGTAATGAGATGAAAATGAGATTGAGCCTCTTCATCCCGATTCCCGTCTAGATTACACAAAATTAATATATATATATATATATTTTTATTATAATTTCATATATATATATAAATTATTAGTTTTCTTTAAAATTATATTATTGAATATTTAATTTTATTATTATTATTTAAATATTAATTAATAATATATAAAACATAACATAAATATAAATAATATTTTAGAGAAAATACAGTAAAATATTTTATGGTTTCACACTTATTTTAAATAAAAACTATGATTTGTTTTGTGACACTTTAATACCATATCATTTTCACCATTTGACACTTAACTATTAAATTTATTAACACCGTTAATTTTGATGATGTGACATTAAATATTAATTTTTTTTAATGAGGTGGATGACAGTTAGATTCGTGAGACATACAATCTAATTAAAATTAAAATTTTTAATCAACTGTAACAAAAAATAAATAAATAAATAAATTTCTTAATTAAATATATAAAGAAAACATTTTATTTTTAAAGAATAAATTAAAAAAAAACAATTATTAACTTAAAATCTCTCTCACTGTCTTTCGTTCCCCTCTCTCCTCCTCTATTTTTTTCTTTTTCTTCTTCTACTGGTTTCTACTTCTTCTTCTTGGTCTACAATGGTCCTATGTTCTAAGTACAATAAAGCAATATCATGATAAAACCACCAAATTAACAATCTAGGATATGTTATTTTCTCCTGGGAATCAAAAAGTGATATTTCATAATGTTTCAAAATAAAAGTGCTAGAAGAACACTGATACTGAGATATTTCAAAACTCCAAGCAAAATTCTCTCTCATTCTCTCAATTGTCCAAATTTCAAACAGTATAAAATTCCAAGGTAAGCTCCAAATTGTCTTGATTGCTTTTACTTCTTCAAAGAACTTTGTGAGGTTTTGTTCATCAGCAAAGTCTAATTGGCCCATCTCGAGATTTGGTTCAGATTTCAGGTCTTTCATGGCATGCTTCTTAAGTTCTATGTAACTGAGAAAATATTTAGTCATTAAATCATTCATCTTTGCTACGATTTATAAATACCCACCACCAAAGATCAGTTAAATTGTAATCGTTGATGCTTCTGGTATTGATTACTATTCCTCCAATTAAAATTAAAATTTTTAATCAATTATCACAAAAAAAATTTAAGAAAAAAATAATTTTTTAATCCATTTTCCAAAATCTGTTTATTCCAAAAACATAGTGAAATTGCTCATCCACCCTCATCCATGGATGGCGGTGAGATTGATGTGCATCCGAATGTGATTACATATACCATTGTTTTGCATCTTTGACTGTGAATAGAGAGAAGATGAAATTGGAAAGGAATTAAGAAAAGAAAGTTGGAGACGAAGAACAGAGGAGACTTGCAGGAAAAATATTTAAAGTTGAATTTTGAAGAGAACTACCATTGTCAAGATCACCTTTTTAAGATATGGGCCTATCGTTGAAGCACCTGCATCTGGACCAAGGCCAAGAAATCATCGCTGCAAACACCAGATCAACACCGTTCCTTCATCGCACGTCAGCTGCGACTCTGGACCAGTTGGGCTCGAGCTTCACCGAATATTCGCTGCTCCATTGACTGATCCAGCCATTCTCGATCTTCCATCGTCGCCAATCGAGCAAGTACTTTCGCTTCAGATCTGCTGGTTCAATGTCGGCGGCAACTGGACGGAGCTGGCGTGGTGATGGTCAAAGCAAGCCCGATGCAGAAATATATAATTTTAATTAATTAAATAAAATGTTTTCTTTATATATTTAATTAAGAAATTTATTTTTTTCTTAATTTTTTTTATTTTGATAATTGATTAAAAAATTTTATTTTAATTAAATTGTGGATCCCACAAGTCTAATTGTCATCTACCTAATTAAAAAAAAGAAAAGTAATATTTAATGTCAAACGGCGAAAATCAGGTGGTATTAAAGTGTTACGAAATAAATCACAGTCCAATTTAAAATAAGTGTGAAATCACATGATATTTTACTGTACTTTTTCCTAATATTTTTTGTCAAAATATATAAATTATGAAATTTTAATATTAATAAAATTATAAAAATAAATAAATGGATATGTCCATCCCCATTCCGAACTCAATTTACCTCACCTCACCTTTGTCCCGACTGTTCATGGAGCGGAGATGAGAATCTCAAAATCCGCCTCACCCCGCCCCATTATCATTCCTATGAAATTAAATGTGTAGAAGTAAGTTAATTGATCATGCATTATAATTATATCTTATACATCTAAATGTAAAAGATATTAATTTCATACCTAAATAAACATTTGCTAAACATTTTCCGTAGTAAATACGGTGTTTGAATTAGAATCATAAGTAACACCGGTGTGATTTAAAAGTTTAGAAAAATGTTGATGCTTGATATGAAGCCTATTATACTTTCCTTTTAACCTCTCCATTTCATATATGCCCCCAATTACCAAAAATAACTTTTCATCTATGTCTTGCCAATCAATAGATTTAAACATAGGTGAACTGTTTAGGTCTTTCTTAACTTTTTCATATAGAATTCTTAGAAATGCATTCTCATTATTTTCAGGTCAATCTTTGGCATCTTCACCTGTTTCAATCTTTTCCCCATCTGTATATGTCAATAAACATCTCACAATCAACTTTTAGTCATCAAAATTGTAGTAATAGTATGTAAAATAAGATTCACTTGAAGATGATATATCATTGAACTATACTATTAACTTTATAACTAGTAATATAAAATTAACCAATTTTAAAAAAAATAATTTAAATTGTTTATGGCTGTACTATATGATGGGAATAGGTACGTTGAGTCACCTGCTAATGGGAAAAATTAGAATTTATATTTGGTTATATATTAACATAAATATCTATTCTTAAGAAAATAACATAAATATTTGCCTATACTATTCAAGCTAGTTTAGCATTATTATTATTATAGAAAATTGACTTTGAATCAACAATTGGTTAGACTAATAGATGATAGCTTCTTATTCCATGGATCTAAAATTAATTTGGATAAATATAAACTCTGTCTTACATATTTAAAATCAAAATTTTAAGCCTTGAAAACCTTCATACATAAATAAGCCATTAACTTTGTATGATTCTCGTAAGGGATCTTGTATCATTTACCTGTTATAACAAAACATATCTAATTTTCTATTGTTGTATTAAAATAATACTAACTCAAAATCATTAAAAAATAAAAGAAAAAAAAGAAAACAGGACATTATAAATGAGCAAAAACCTGAATCAGCGGTCTATATTAGCTTTGGCTCAGTGGCAACATCACCACCACGTAAATTAACAACACTAGCCGAGGCATTAGAAGCAAGTAAAGTACCATTTATATGGTCACTTAAGGACCATTTAAAAGTACACTTGTCAAATAGGTTCTTGGAAAGAACAAAATCATATGGAATTGTAGTACCATGGGCTCTCCAAATGGAGATCTTAGCACATGGTCCAGTTGGAGTTTTTGTTACACGCTATGGTTGGAATTCAATTTTGGAGAGTATTGTAGGAGGGGTATCAATGATTTGTAGACAATTTTTGGTGATCAAAGGCTAAATGGACTTATGGTAAAGGATGTTTGGGAGATTGGTCTCAAATTGGAGGTTGGTGTAATTACCAAAATTGGAGTAATTGGTAGTTTGGACCAAATTTTCTTGCAGGAAAGAGGGAAGAAATTGAGGGAAAATATAAATGCATTTAAAGAACTTGCCAAAAGTGCAACTTGACATGAAGGGAGCTCTTCTAAGAATTTCATTGCACTAGCAGACTCAGTAATGGAAAATTTTAACCATTAGTTGCTAAAATTTTGTTCATAATAAAACCTGCATAATAACTATTCAAGTATTTGGCAAAAAAAAAAACTATTCAGGTTTGTAAATTGTGAAGAAATCATCAGTCTTGTGTTCTCATACTTTCACCTCTCTCTAAAAACAAAACCTAATTAAAAAAAAAAAAGTTTTTATCATTTCTACCTTAACTAATTCACATTCATGCTCAAAAACAAACTAATACAACCAGAAAACAACTTCAATAACTACAAACAAATCAGAACTAAAAACATTGATAGATTCACACTACCAGTACTTTTTTAAGTTTCTTTTGACTTCATTGGCATCTTTTATCTCCTTTGTTGTTTTTGGCAAGTTGCATTTTTTAAGATGTATTTTTTAAGAATATCTACACCCGTGTAGCTGAGAGATTGAAAAATGCAATGGGACAAATCAAAAGAACTGTTACGATGTCCGCATGCGATTTTGCCACTTGATTGTAGGTCACACCACTGTGTCAGAGAAAGAATCTTTGAAGTGTCCTCCGCCAAGGTAAGTATTAATGTTTTCTTCTACTTACTTCTCAATATATAAATATCTTTTCTTTGGTCATGATATTTATTTTGATTTTTTATTAAACAATGAATTTTATAAGTATTTCAAACTTAACGTCGATACTTCTACAAACAACACACGTGATTTTGTGAGAGTTGTCATAAAAAATGAGGCTAGAGATATTATACCAAATGACTTCTTGAGTAGAACACTTAAATGAAACATTTCTACATCTGGAAAAGCTAAACTAGAAGCTGCTTTTTATTCAATTAAATTGACAGTACAGTTACAAGTAAGGAAGCTCTATATTGATATTAACAATATTAGGTGTTATGAAAAAAAGCTAATAATCCAAATTAGAGTTTAAAGAAGGGAACTCGAATCATATGAGAATGTATAATGATTAATTTTTTTTTCTGCTTAATGTTATATTTAAGAAGAAATTCAAACACTTCTCTTAAAAATTTTCTTTTTACTTGCTGAGAAATTTGGAGTCATTTAGATGACTTTACCATTAATCATACTTACAAAAAAAACTACTGCCAATGTTTTAGCTAGATCTCATATGATGCTCACATGACATATATAAAGAAAGACTTGAAAAAATATATTGAACATGATAAAATTAAAATAAGATTTAAGTTTGATTATGGATTGCTAAGAAAAATAGATTTAAAAAAAAAAAATTAGAATTAATTTCAGATGTTTTTGTATTATTTAGTTACTTGTTTAAACTGAGTGTTCTTAATTTTTTGTTTGTTTGGTGGAAGAATTATTATTTTTCTACTTTTTTTTTTTGTTGACTTTTTAGTTCATTTAACAGCTTATTGTTCTAAATTTAATTTTGTTCAAATTTAAAACTACTAAAAGAATCAAAAAGCCAACATAAAAAAGCATAAAATAATTACTCTACCAAACAAGCAAAAAATCAAGAACATTCAGATTAAACAAGTAACCAAACAATCTAAAAACATTTGAAATTAATTTTAACTTTTTTTTTAATCTATTTTTCTTAACAATTCCTAATTAAACTTAAATCTTATTTTAACCTTGTCATGTTCAATATATTCTTTTAAATCTTTCTTTATATATATCATGTGAGTATCATATGACAATTGAGCATTTTTCATAGCCGATCTAGCTAAAAAATTTACAGCTTTATTAGCTTCACTGCAAGTATGGTTGATGATAAAATCATCAAAACCATCCAAATAAAAAAAAATATTTTAAGAAAAATGTTTGAATTTCTTCATAAATATAACATTAAAACAAAAAATAAATTAATAATTATACATACTCATATAATTCGAATTCGTTTCCTTAAACTCTAATTTGATTGATTAGCTTCTTCATAACATCAATTTTATTAATATCAATATAAAATTTTTTTACTTGTAACTGTGCAGCACATTCGATTGAATAAAAAACAGCTTCCAATTAAGCTTTCCCAAATATAGAAATATTTCATTTAAGTGTTCTACTCAGAAAGTCATTTGGTATATCTCCAACCTTATTTATGATAACAGCTCCCACAAAATCACACGCGTTATTCGTGGAAGTATTGACGTTAACCTTGAAATACCTATAAAATTCAATGTTTAATAAAAAATAAAAAATCAAAATAAATACATTACTAGAGAAAAAATATTTTCATATTGAGAAGAAGTAGAATAAAAAACTAATACTTAACTTGAAGATAATCACATAAAATTTATGCTTTGTTATCCAGTATTGAGTTTCTTTGTCACCATGTCACATATTTGATGGTTTATCCAGTAGTTAAGTTCTTAATATGGAATCTCTAAAAAAGAAAAAGAAAAAAAAAATTCTTAATACTGCAGCATTTGATCTTGCTTCTCTTGTTGGGGATAGTGACGATATCAATCCTCGAGCTGTAATTGCTTCAACAAACTTAATTGACAGAAAATTAGATAGGCGTAATTATCCCAATGGAAGAAGGCTATCAAGATGTATCTTTCCTGCATTGAGAAAAAAAAAATCATCCCACAAATGAAGATAACCCAAATTAATTCAAACCCATAGTTGTTTTAATAGAATGAAATTTAATATTGTCAAATCAAACCCAAATCCAAATAAAACTAACGTATAATCAAGATAAAGAACATGCACCAAAACCAGAGAGCCTGTTTGTAGCAGAGCTAGAGAGAGATGGCGACAACTAAAAAAAAATGCAAGAGGCTCAGCTTTGGTGGTGTTTGTGGCCATTGATGTTATTACTGCTGTCGTTGATGTTGTCATTATTGCTGCTATTAAAGTTAAGGTAGATATAGAGGCTGGTGGTGGTGGTGGTGGTGGTGGTGGCAGCCGTAGAAAGATGTTAGTGGCAGTTGATTGGGAAGATGAAACGGTGGAGATATTCTTTAAAAATTAATGTATTTATCTTAAATTTGAAAAGTTTAATTTACCTCAAAAACTAATATTTATTATTTTTATATTGTATCACTCCCCTGTTAGAGAGAGCACAGCCCACTCACTCATTTTTGAATAAAAATGGGTTAAGTTTTTGAATAAAAATAAGTTAAATTGAGCCAAAACCTTGTTCCATAAATGATATGTAATAGAAGATTAAAACAGACCTGCAAATATGTTTAAGCTAACCCTGGTTATGTCGATAAAATAACAGCAGAGCAAATAAGCTCACACAGAATAAATAGATACTCAGAAGACAAATGAGCTGGTTAAGTTGATCACATAACAACAGAGCAACTGTCCTACAAAATAAGTAGATACTCACTCATAAGCAAATGAGCTGCAACGCCAGAGCATGATTGTCCATTATCAAGCAGAGATGAAATAATGTAACAAAGACAGTTCTTCAAAATATTAAGCATGCATGGTCAGCCCCATCATCCAAACAACATTCAAAAGGCAGCTGCAAAATACAAAGAAAAGATAATATCAGAATCGACTTCCATTAACAGTTACATAATTGATCAGAATCAGTTGAACTTTGTCCTGCAGAAATCATATTGCAAGCAATGAATGATAGGATAGGACATTAAACTCAATTAAACATCCCAAAAATGAACTATACATGATTATGAAATCTCACGATTCAAATTCGACCCTTTCTTTTGAAAGAACTCAAACAAAAGAAACAGAATTAGAAATCAGAACTCCAAGAAAAGAAGCTAAAAAAAAACACAAGAATAAAGATGTAAAATATAAACAATAATGCTAGAAAGACAATAATCACTTCACAATTCTATGCGCACAAGTACAAGAGGAATTGAAAAAAGAGGGAGCCAGAATGTAAGGGACAACACCCATAACCTCATTGATGGCAAGATCAAACACCCTTCATGCCCCTTCTGATAGCCAATACAAAGGATGCCCATTTCCCCCCAAACGTTAATTTCGGTGATAGAAGATGATGACACTTTAGGAGTTCCCTGTTCCCTTGATTTTCCAAGGGTGAAGAGAACATGACATTGGAGCTGCCTTTGGAGATTCGAAATGTATGAAAAAGCTGAACCGGATTGTAGGCATATGGGGAGAGGCATGGAAATGATAATGCAGGTTTTTGCTGGTGCTCATACGCCACGCCAATTTTCTGGACAAGCTGTCAAGTTAGCAAGCCAAGAGTCATAAAATGCAAGATCAGCAGAAATAATACATTTATAAGATTTTTAATGGTACAAATGAAATTAAAGCTTGCTTAAAAAAAAAAAAAAACACATTTTTTAGATTTGTTTTTCATTTAGGAGTGCTTGAAGATTGAATGGACGGGAAATGAAATGAAATGAAAATTATGGCTAGCACGGGAATACAAAAGGAATCAAAGCAAACAAGAAAAGAGCATGGCACGAGTGACGCTATGAGCTGTGTAAAGCATACCAGTTAGATTCATCATAAGAAATTATTTTATCATTCATTCCACATACAGTATATCAAATTTAATGGTTTCAAGCGCAGACGTATTACTAGCACCAAAATCAATACCAAGCTGTTGTTGCTCTTCTTTTTTTTTTCTTTTGCATTTCTCAGTTGAGGTGGCTTTAAGGAAAAACTTATCAACGATAGGAATCAGATCTTACCTTCAGAGGTGAAAAGTTGTGTGGCTGTGAGTAGACTGATATGCCAATTTCTTTTGAGAGAAACCCTTTGAGGCTTTCTGGAAAAGAAAAATGGAAAAATAAAAACTTGTCAGCATGTGTCCCTCTCTCTCTATGGGGGCGTGTGTGTTTTTTTTCTCTATCTCATGGTCATTTCCTCTTCATAGAACAGAAGAAATATATTAAAAAGGTATCAAATCAACCAAAGTACCTATTTGTTCTGGTCGTAGTTTGTCCGAGAAACTGGTACGCAAATGTCAAGCCCACAACAAACAGAAAACAATAATTAGTTGTAATCCCAAAGCATTCAACTTACCTTAAATTCACAATCGCAAGTGAATCAAATAGCAAATGCTAACAACTTTTAATTTCAGCTTTTTAACAAACAAAATCAGATGCTTCCATTTCAGTGTGACACAAATTGTTCAAAAAAGAAAAAAAAAAAAAAAAAAAAAAAGAAATCCTTCAAGTTTTCCACCCTTATTTTCATAGCATTTTTAATAATTGTTTTTCTTTATTGGTTAGAAGCATAGAATTTATTTAACCCAAAAAGTAAAAAAAAAAAAAAAAGCAGTAAATATCAAAGTATCTACTTCCATATTCTTTCAATTTTAAGCAAAAAAGAAGATAATAAAGTCCAGGAACAAAAATAAAAGCTTAAAAAAAAAAAACAAAGGTAGCAGATAAAAAATCATGCTGGAGCAGAAAAGTAAAGAAGAATAGAAGACATGAGCAGACTAAAACAAAGCCTTACCAACTTAAATCTTTCAAAAATATATCTCTATGCCTTAAAACAAAGCCTAATTCCTTAAGCAGCCAAGCAATATCATATGCTATTTCTTCCTTCTTTGTCTCATACATTATTAACTCCTGCATTTTCACCAAATATCATGTATAACACATCCATTTGCTATATATGTAAAACAAGTAACCATGATGGAATAACATCATTGAGTGGTAAACTACAATATACTAACTAGAATATGGAAGGTATAAAGCACATGAAAGTTATAAAAAGCTAAAAGACTATGAAGCAGAGTATAATCCACATACATCATATCTGTTCGACTGAAGATATTTCTCAAATGTATCACCAGCCCGCTCAAATACCTCAAGCAACAGCAACGCAGATGACAATACCACCCTTTTGCCTTTGCTCATTCGAAGTGATTTATTGTACTGACTTTTTCTCATCACAGTAACTTCCTCATGAATTAAAATCTGGATCACACTCATTATGCATTTGCGAATTTTCATGCTTTCATCTGAAGCAATAATATTTGTTTTCCATGATTCAGTTTGAGGGATCAACTTTTCTCGAGCAACCATCAGTAGAGCAGCCAGCTCAATAAGTTTTCCTTCTTTTGCATAATAACAACCTAGAACTCCAATTTTTTCAGTGTTGCTTGCAAACAATCTAATATGCTCCAATTCTTGTTTCTGCCATGCATGTCATAAAATTATTATTAGGGAGCCCCACAAGACTTTGTCTCTTCTCATAAAAAGGAAAAGAAACACACCAGTTCAGGGAGGCACAAAATATAAAGCAACTTGAAGATGGACATTTTGTAACTCCAATCCTTTAAATATTGATGATGGCTGCACAAGAATCAAAATAATAACAAAACACTTTAACAAGAACTAGAACAAAAACAAGAACAACAATTGCAACCAACAACAATAACTATGGCAGTTAAAGCAAATATATCTCAAAAGTAAAAGCAAAGCAGCTATGGAACTTTCTTCCACTTTGCAATCATGCTAGTATTGCTGATATTGTAGTTACTAGAGTAGGGTATATAGCAAAGGTAAATTACACGTACCGCAATCTTTCAATTGCCAGGCTGAGCTGGAGCATGCCATTATCACATTGTGATATACCACTCTCAAAACAGATACTCGAGATATCCTCCACAAATGGCAATGTTTCGAAAATTTGTACAAAGAAACTATGAGATCCACAGAGGTGGTTCGCTGAACTGAACCTCCATTGTTCATAAGGCCGAGCAGCAATTGAATATCGCTAATGAGAAAAACCAGGTATGACCCGAATCAATTCAATAAGCATAAAATGAAACTAAACCACATTAGAAACTAGAATTATTAACAAGGAAGCAGTGATTATATTCCCCCTCCCCATCCCCCAACAACCCAAAGAAAGAACACCGTCTTCATGGTAATAAATTATATAGTCACCTAATTGCTTAATAACTGTCTCAAAAATGACATTACATCTGAAATGTCCTCTTTGCAGTTCTTCACATCCCTTCTCCGTGACTTTCCATTTCCCTTTGGTTGAAGAGGCTGTAAACTGCTTTGCGCCATGTATTCTGCAAGTGTCAGATCTTTAGGCTTTACTATGTTAAAAAGAAAACTTAGATAAATTTTAGTCAAACTTGCATCATGTTATCTACTCTCCTATTATGTGCAATGCAAAGAACTGAAGTGAGGAAAGACAGTAGATCACCTAAAAGCCTTAAATCAGCAGCATTTTTCCCATTCTTGCAACTTTTAAGCAGCTCCCTCCGTGTCGACTGAGATTCAAGAGCAAAATTTCGAACCATATCCACCCCATATTGAAACAGATCCAGATCTTCATGCTTCACAGTCAAGCCTGCTTCTTTCATAATCCATGCAACTTCTTCAGATGCCTGCTTTCGTGAGCCCTGCATGGACAAACCAACCAAACATTTCATTATGTTCTATCTATTAGATAAATATGGTATAGACAAGGT
>CATKHJ010216096.1:0-14784 GCA_949750685.1 Vernicia montana | reverse complement strand
ACATATGTTCAATTAATTGAAGACTGAAAATCTTTGTCATACTTTTTACCTTTGAACTCCATTTTCCATTTAATTCTATCGCAGCTCACTATAATAATTAAGTGCTTGGACTTTAGCAATTGTTATATCATGCCATACATCATGCATACAATAATCTAAATCTCAATATTACATATTTTAAAATCCATGGAGCTCTAGAGTAGAACCTTTGAATAACCATTCATACCATAAATAAAATAGCAGAGCAATTTCCCAAGTGAAAGCTAGAACATGGAATTTTACCTTGCTGGCCTATCTATCGGTCCTAAAAAAAATAATAACTAAGGAGTGAGACAGAGCTCAGTGAGTACATATACAGAATAGACAATATTTGAACAAATAATAATAGTTCCCTTTTTAAACAACAACGACGTTAATCAAAATTGTTATTATAGAACAATTTCCATAATTATAGCAACAATATAATTTTAGCAGAAATTAATTATTTTCTTAGAAACGGTGTGTTTCCCCCATAATCAATGAGTTAAATCCCAAAATCCCCAATTTACTCCATAAACTCTAGAATTTGGGGAAAAATATTAATTTCAAAATTAAACCTTAAATTGAACATGGATTCATTTAATTAATATTTCAATAACTCATTTCCATCATTCAATTGAAATCAATTTACTTTGATTTTTACAAATCCCTAATTTCTCCATAATATGGTGATTTTAGGGAAAACCCATAATTTCACTTTCAAACCTTAAATTGATCCTAGAATCATGAAATTAACATCATATAAATCATATAGCATCATTCAAACATTAACAACGATCATCAAATCATATGCTTCTCTTATATCATTAATTATGCCTCCAAAAATTCAAGTTTTGTATAAAATCACCATAATTCATTTTGACACTTCCAATCCACTTTTCTATTCCCCAAATGATCTTAGATAACATTAAAATTAATTTAGAATAATTCCTCCCCATAAAACTAGGTGAGGTCGAACCATATGGAGGAATTTCCTTCAAATGGTTTTCATGCTTGTTTCATTTCATACACTTTCAATTCCAAGCTTAAATTTATATAATCCATCAAAGATATTCAAAATAAGTCCCCCTTAATATTTCTTAATTAAATCAAACCATAGAAATGAAAAGAAAGAAAATAACTTCAATCCAAACACTAAATCCATACCTGAAACCATAAAAAGAATCATAAGCACTAATTCTTACCTTAGGCAAATAAATTGCTAAATTTGCATACAAGAACAAGATGATAGCTTTTTAGTGTTGGGAGAGTATTTAGTCTTTCTTTTTTCTCTTTGGATGACATGGCACATAGTGAAGAGAATAGAAAAAAATTTGGGTTATATGTTATTAGCTTTGATGGTGGTGATTTCACTTCAAAAAAATCAAATGGCTATTTTTTATTCAAGTTATATAGTCATGATTTTATTACCACCAATGGCTATGATGTTTCTTAGGTGTTATATGAATAAGCATAGATGATAATATGCATAAAACAAAAGAATGTATTTGGTCTTCATTGTAGGGAAAGTAAGATGGCAAATGATATAAGTAATTTGACTAAAAGTCAACTTTGGAGTCTTTTAGCCAAAACCAATTTCTCCACCATCTTTTCTTCTAATATCATTTCCTAACTTAATAAAAATAAAATTCTACTAATTTAAATCATGCATGGGCCGGCCATTGAATTATATTGGGTTTAAAAAATCCAAAAACCCAATTAAAAATCCAACCGAACCATTTTCCGTTTCGTAAAATTTTGCGTAACTTTCCTTCGTTCCTTTTTCACTAGCAAAATTTTATATCACTTTCCTATATCATTATATACCCTATTACCATTGACACCTTACTCCTTTCAATTAAATTAAACATATAAAAATACATACAAATAATAAAGTATTCAAACCGAGCATTATACATACAATATATACAAAGGTATCATTTCGCTCCCATTATAAATTTTATAATGCACTATCTATATAATACATATATTCTATATCATTTCATAGCTCAAATGAGCTATGAAAATCTCGGGTATTACATGCCAAATTTAAACTTGTTATGTTTTCTATATATATGATTATTTTTTCATAATTTCTTTTAGTAACAGTAAAATTTACATCTCTAAAATAATTTACATCAATATATATAAAATACTTATAATTTAGAATTATAATTTTACTATTATGCAATATTAATATTGTAAAATTTTAAATTTAAATAATTAATTTACATAAAATTATTATTTTAAGATTTTATTAATGTTATTTTAATAATTAACTTATAAATTATAATAATAAATACTAATTTTAATTTTCTTGTGATTACTAATAAAAGTTTATTAAGTCAATGTATTTTATATAATATTCAATATTTATTTAAATCCGGTTAAACCTCGGTTCGACCCCGGTTGAACGTTAAACCCGTGACCTTTTGTCTTTACCAGTTCAAATACTGAGTTGGGTTTGAAAACCTTGTGCAGGACTGATTGCTTGTAAGAGGAATTGATTGCTATGGGAAAACTGTTGAATGTTGACTGAAATTTGCTTACTAGAGGCTTGATTTGATTAATTGATTGATTTGATTTTTTAATTGTTGGATTTGTCGGTAGAATTGTCGAGAGTTATTCTTGTAGAATTCTTCTCCTTTTATAGCCTCTTGGAAAGTAACTGATGGTAACTGCTTCCTTCCACTAAACTCCTCTTTCTCCACTTTCTCCATATTCCTCTTAAATCACGCACGTTCCTTGCTAACTGGTGAATATTATGGAATTTCCTCTCATGCACATGTGAAAAATGATGTTGGGCTTCATGGTTAGCTTGTGGCCTTTCATTAAATGTGAGCCAGTTGACTTACTTAAATTAATTAAATTAAATTAAATTAAATAATTATTATTAATTTAATTAAAAAGACTAAACTACCCTTTTGTAAGCTCTTAAAATAATTGGGCCTCTAAAATTACTTACAGGCCAGGTCCACTTATTTTTTGGTGCAAACAGTAAAAAATATTGCGTATTGAATATATCCAACTTTCAAGAAATATAATATTTTTCAAATCAAAATTGATATTTTGAAAAAAAAAAAAATCTAACCACTTTCTTTCTCAATTTTTTTCTCTTGTTTTTTTCTAAATTTTATTGTTAGAGCCACAGTTGATTTTCATTCGATCGATGGTGGAGGAAAGCCAAGCAACAATCCCTACTCGAATACATATAATCCAGGGTGGAGGAATTATCCTAATTTTTCTTAGAGTGGTAATAATGTTGGAAACTCCAATTTCAACATGGAAAAGCAACAAGGACCACCTGAAATTCAACAACCACCACAAGATAGGCTAGCAAGCTTTGAATTAAAGATGGACAAATTCATGGAAGCTTTAAACAACAAGATGGCTAGCCAATATGAGAATCAATGAAGAATGGAAGCGAAATTTGATCAAATTGCAAAGAATCATGCATCCTCCATTCACAATTTAAAGGTACAGGTAGGGTAGCTTGACAATACTCTTTCAATCAGAAATCAATGCACTCTTCCAAGCAACACTGAGTCCAATCCAAGGGAGCAGTTGAAAGCTATCATTTTGCGAAGTGGTAAGGAGTTGGCATCATCATTGGTAAAGCAAGGAGACAAGAAAGATGGGAAAGAAAGGAGTAATAGCACGAAGGATATTTAGCAAGAGGAAATAGATCAACAATCCACAAATCCTCCTCCTTCTCCTCCATACATACCAAAGGTACCTTTCCTACAAAGGTTGAAGAAGCAACAAGTGGATCAACAGTTTTCCAAGTTCCTGGAGATATTTAAGAAGTTGCAAATCAACATCCCCTTTATCGAGGCTTTGGCTCAAATGCCTCAATATGCAAAATTTCTGAAAGATATCATCTCTAATAAAAGAAAATGAGATGAAGTGCAGACGATGGCCTTAACAAAAAACTATAGTTCAAGTATCACAAGAAAAATACTAGTGAAATTGAAAGATCCTAGGAGTTTTACAATCCAATGTGTTGTGGGGGATTTAGAATTCCCTAATTGTTTATGTGATCTTAGAGCTGGTATTAATTTGATGCCTTTATCTCTTTGCAGGAAACTTGGATTGGGTGAAGCAAATCCTACCTTTATGCTCTTGCAACTAGCAGACCACTCAATCAAAAGAACTTATGGAATTGTTGAAGATGTGCTTGTGAAAGTGGATAAATTCATCATTCCGATGGATTTTGTGGTGCTGGACTTTGAGGAAGCTAATGATGGCTCATTAATCCTTTGGCGACCTTTCCTCAATATAGGTCGAGCCTTGGTGGATGTTTATGAGAGAAAGCTTACCTTGAGAATTGGTGATGAGAAGGTGGAGTACAACATATTCAAATCCATGAAATACCCTTTGGAGGAAGAGACTTGCATGAGAATTGATGTTATTGAAGAATGTATCACCGAGATCAAGCAAGAAGAGTGGGAAAGAAGTCAGATTTTGGAGCAGCCTTGCGTCACGGTCGTGACGAAGGCAGATACAGCTGCTGTTGCGCCCTCGACAAACATCACGGGCACGACACTTAATGAAATCAAATTTGAAGCTGAAGGCAAAGGGACGCGGGACGCGTTGCGCCTATGACACCCAAAATTTTCTGAATTCTGAAATCTTGGAGAGAGATGACAACCCTACCCCACCATCTGTTGAAAAACCACCCCAATTAAAGCTTAAACCACTTCCCAACCACTTGAGATACACATTTTTGAGAGAGGGAGAAGCTCTACCCATAATTATTTCAAACAAACTCTCCAAGGATCAAGAAAGAAAGGTAGTTGAACTGGTTCATAGAAGAATAAAAGCTATTGGTTGGCAGATCTCTAACATCAAGGGAATTAATCCTTCCATTGTCATGCATAAAATCAGCATGGAGGATGGGTTTCAAGCTACAACAGAAAGACAGTGAAGACTAAATCCCAACATGAAAGATGTGGTCAAGAAGGAGATTGTGAAACTCTTAGATGCTGGAATTATTTACCCTATCTCAAACAGCTCTTGGGTGAGTCTTGTTCAGTGTGTACCTAAAAAGGGGGGTATAACGGTGGTGGAAAATGAAAAAGGGGAGCTGATTTCAAAAAGAACGGTCAATGGTTGGAAGGTGTGCATTGATTATAGGAAGCTCAACTCAGCAACAAGGAAAGATCACTTCCCTCTTCCATTCATTGATCAGATGTTGGAACAAATTGCTAGCTATACTCATTATTGTTTCCTTAACGGTTATTCAGGATATAATCAAATATTCATCTTTCCCGAAGACCAAGACAAGACAACCTTCGAAGGATATAATTCAGTTTGAGCATCTCGCATAAGTTCCTCAAGATAGTTTGGCACACTTGTAAGATAGGTTTCACTTTCCTCATTTGACACATTATCTGTCTCCGTTCGACCAAAATTTTCCATATAGTGACCAAAATCATTTAACATATCGTAAATACCATCATCTTCTTCCTCAAAATTTTTAGGTTCATCATCTCTACAATCAAACTGATCATCCAAATTTTTACATTTAGATGATTCCCTATGATGAAACCATGTCTTGTAACATCTGTCTATCCCCTTAATTAATAGATGATCTTCAACTGTCTTCTGACTTTTTATACACAAATTCAAACAAGAAATACATGGACATCGAATGTCACATTCTTTGCCCATGTGCTCTTCAACAAATTTCATAAATGACTTCACCCCTGCTAAGTACTCTTGAGACCATTTCATAGCATTCATCCAACTTTTATCCATTATTATTATTTAACCTAAAACTTACACAATAACAAACATCATGGCAACAAATAATTAGTAAAATAATTTAAATATAGCCACATAATTGAAAGAGCACATTACTAAATATAAAATGAGGTCTAAAGTAGTAAAATTAATTTTAAATGTAAAAGAATTGAAAGTTTCTACTATATATATATATATATATATATATATATATATATA
Organism: Vernicia montana; assembly: GCA_949750685.1. Taxonomy (NCBI): domain Eukaryota; kingdom Viridiplantae; phylum Streptophyta; class Magnoliopsida; order Malpighiales; family Euphorbiaceae; genus Vernicia; species Vernicia montana. The sequence goes on along the minus strand of CATKHJ010216096.1, from coordinate 8,802 downwards.
TATATATATATACAATAGTAACAATATATATAAAGGTATTTTTCTAATATTATGACAAAATTTGCCCAAACCAAAAATAAAATGAAAAACAAAAGTAAATTTTGTTATATATATTATTCATTATAAAATCAATAAGTTTTGAATTTAACTCAGATTAAATTGAGACAACGAAAAAAAATATAAAAAAACATTGATCTTTAAAATTACTTACTCTTAAGTCATATGACTAATAACTTTATAAATAAATTTCTGCTTCCTCAAGAATATATATATATATATATATATATATATATATATATATATATATATATATATATATATAATTCATGTTTACATCAAACATAATTCACATATTGACTATGCACAACTGACCATGTGTACTTGTAACCAAATAACTCTATTTAATTGGCTCTCTATATATATGACCATAAGAGCATTAATATTATTTCAAATTGTATATGAACTACATATTTCAAAATTAAGTCTAGAGTTTAATTTAAATGTCAAAATTTGACTTTTAATTGCTGATCCAAACAAATTCTTAGTAAATAAATTCAAAGACACAAATCTTAGACTGCAAAATTTAAATTTTTTCTATCTTTGAATCCCTTTTCTTCTGTAAAAAGTGAAGAGCACTCAAATCCCAAATTCATCTTTAGAGCAGTGCATGTATGTGGACTTTTAAAGATACAAACGGTACCCTACAAACCATATGTGAATGTACGTGGAGTACACTACTTTAAGTGTACCTAGCATACAAATATTGCTCAGTAAATAGAAGGAAAGCCAAGCCAATAGTTGGCTAAAATGTTTAAGACCATGAGTCCTTGAACTTTCAACATGCGCAACTAAGGCGAATAAGAGAAATCAAAAAGCCCAACTGGAGATTTCAGCAGCTAGTCTTTAGGTACCAAAATGCAATTCAACGATTTTCCGATTGATAGGTGTTTTTAAGTGATAAAAAATCTTCTTTGAGACAATTCATCAAACAATTAGTATTCATCTCAATTTGTATTGCAAAAAAATCAACAAAAGATTTTCAATTTGACAAGTTTGAGCTTACTAATTAATCATCAATATATGCAAAATATATTGACAACTACCCAAATGATCTTTCATCCCAAATTTTAATCAAATCAATCAATATCAGCTAAATTTGAAAAAGGCCAAGAGACTCCATTAAAAAAATGAGATAGAAATAGAAACCTGATTTCAAATGAAGGAAATCTGATTTCAGCTGAAGGCCGTCGTGATAGTGAAATAGCAAAGAGACTGAAATAACAGAAAGGACCAGTGAGCAGTGGTGGTGGTGATGTGAAGAAAGAGTGGTGTGGTGGTTTTAGCTCACTGATTAACACGCGGGTAACTCGCACGAGTCATTCTCTTGTGTTACTGTCCAATGCCTAACGCGTGCTCCACATGCCTTTTTAAGTTATGAATTTTGATTTCCTAACTATATAATACATTCCAACAATTATTATTTTTGTTATAAATTAAATTTATTTTGTCAATATATCTTTTTGATACATCTTGTTACGAATTTCAATTTCATCATTTTATAATTAAATTTAATAGTTACTAATTCTAATTTTATCACTATATAATATCTTTAACGATGATTTTTTTCATTATAAATTGAATTTATTTTGTCAATATACTTTTTTGATGCACCTTGTTACGAATTCCGATTTCATTATCTTATAATTAAATTCAATAGTTACTAATTCTACTTTTGTCACTATATAATATCTTTAACGACGATTCTTTTCGTTATAAATTGAATTTATTTTATCAATATACTTTTTGATGTACCTTGTTACGAATTCCAATTTCATCATTTTATAATTAAATTCAATAGTTACTAATTCTACTTTTGTCATTATATAATATCTATAATGACGATTCTTTTCAATATAAATTGAATTTATTTCGTCAATATACCTTCTTGATGCATCTTGTTACGAATTCTAATTTCATCATTTTATTATCAATTATAATAGTTACAAATTAAGATTTCGTCACTATATAACATACTGGATGACGATTATTTTCGTTATAAATTGATTTAATTTTATCTATATGCCTTATTAGTGCACCTTGTTACAAATGTCATTTTTGTCATTATAGTTTGATATTATACTACAATCTAAATTGTCAAAAATTAATTTCAATTCGTCATTTAAATTTCCTAATAAATTTCATTACGATTTTTTACCTCGTCATCATAAGATTATATTTTGTGACGGTCATATTCATCACTAATTACCATTATTTAGTCATTAAAAATATTTCCTCCCATTTTTAGAGGGAAATGTTGCCTCCAAATACCATTATGATGACTACGAAAGTTTTGTCACCAAATAATAGATTTGGTGACGAATTAATTAATATAACATGAGAAAAGTATGAGTGATCACAAAAATAAAATAATTAGTGACACATTCAATTTTTTGTCATGTTAATTAGCTTTTTGTGATAAAATTTCTAACGTCATAAAAAAATTCGTCATGAAATGTGTGATTTCTTGTAGTGTTCACATGTCCTTATGGTACCTTTACTTATAGCTAGGTGTATGCCTTTTGGATTGCGCAATGCACTTGCTACTTTCCAAAGGTGTATAATGTCTATCTTTTTATATATGATTGAGGACATTATGAAGGTTTTCATGGATGACTTTTCAGTGTTTGGAGATTCATTTGAACAATGTTTTGCTAATTTAGATCGGGTGCTCAAAAGGTGTGAAGACACAAACTTGGTACTGAATTGGGAAAATTGTCACTTTTATGGTGGATGAAGGAATAGTGCTGGGACACAAGATTTTGAGCAAGGCTCTAGAGGTTGATAGAGCAAAAACTGAAGTGATAGAGAAATTGCCTCCCCCAACTTCGGTTAAAGGAGTTCGATCTTTCTTAGGACATGCAGGGTTCTATAGGCGATTTATTAAAGATTTTTCTCTCATTGCTAAACCTCTAACTAACTTATTAATTGAAGATATTCCTTTTTACTTTGATGATCAATGTTTATGTGCTTTTAACAGGTTGAAGGAAGCATTAGTGACAACACCCATTATCTCTTCTCCCGATTGGTCTCTTCCTTTTGAGATCATGTGTGATGCAAGTGATCAAGTTGTGGGTTGTGTTTTAGGGCAGTGAAAGGACAAGAGGCTCCATGTAATTTATTATGCAAGTAAGACATTGGCCGGAGCTCAACTAAATTACACAACAACTGAGAAGGAGATGTTGGTCGTGGTTTTTGTAGTTGATAAATTCAGGTCTTATCTTCTTGGTTCAAAGGTTATAATCTTCACCGATCATGCAGCTTTGAGATACCTTTTGACTAAGAAAGATGCCAAGCCTCGACTTATTTGATGGATGTTACTTCTTTAAGAATTCGACATTGAGATTAAGGACAAGAAAGGATCAGAAAATCCGGTAGCAGATCATTTGTCTCGATTGGAAGAAGTTGAGCATGAGTACAAGAATGAACAAGACATCAATGAGCTCTTCCCGGATGAATCAATCATGCTCATTGAACAAGTGAGTACTCCATGGTATGCAGATGCGAAAAATTACTTGGTTTGTGGCATTTTACCTCTCGATCTTTCTTATCAACAAAAAAAGAGGTTCTTATTTAAAGCAAATCACTACTTGTGGGATGAGCCATTTCTTTATAAGATTTGCAGGGATGGTTTGATTAGGCGATGTGTGCCTAAAGAAGAAATGTTAGATGTGCTGAATCATCGCCATAGTACAGCCTATACAAGGCACTTTGGGGCCACCAAAACAGTTGCTCGAATTTTAGAAAGTGGATTCTTTTGGCCTACTCTATTCCAAGACATTAAGAGCTTCATAGCTCATTATGATCGATGTCAACGAGTTGGAAATCTATCAAAGAGGAACGAGATGCCACTTACCACCATTCAAGAGGTAGAAATTATTTGATGTATAGGGACTTGATTTTATGGGTCCCTTCCCTTCCTCTTATGGGAAAAAATACATCTTGGTTTGGGTGGACTATGTGTCTAAATGGGTTGAAGCAATTGCCACTCCTTCTAGTGATGCAAAGGTGGTAATCAAGTTCCTAAAGAAGCTTTTCTCTAGGTTTGGAGTCCCCCGAGCTATCATCAATGATGGAGGTACTCACTTTTGTAACAAAAAATTTGAATCTCTACTCAAGAAATATAGGGTACATCACAGGGTTGCTACACCCTATCATCCTTAAAAAAGTGGCCAAGTGGAGGTGTCTAATAGAGAGTTGAAAAGAATCCTTGAGAAGACGGTGAATGGATCTCAAAAAGATTGGGTTGCCAAACTTGATGATGCTTTATGGGCTTATAGAATAGCCTTCAAAACACCTATTGGTCTGTCACCATTTAGGTTGATTTATGGTAAAGCATGCCATCTACCGGTAAAATTAGAACATCAGGCTTATAGGGCAATAAAATTGTTGAATTTTGACTTGAAGGTTGCTGGGGAAAAGAGGCTATTGGATTTAAATGAGCTAGAAGAGATTCATCACTTAGCTTATGAGAATGCCAAAATTTACAAAGAAAAGACCAAGAGATGCCATGATGCTCATATCCTCAAGAAAGACTTCAAAGAAGGAGATTCAGTCCTATTGTTCAATTTAAGATTAAAGATGTTCCTAGGTAAGCTGAAATCAAGGTGGAGTGGACCATTTAAGGTGGTTCTAGTCTTCCATCATGGTGTTTTAGAGCTTGAGAATACAAAGGGGGAAACTTTCAAGGTCAATGGGCACCGATGCAAACTTTATTATGGTGACCTTGTGACTCAAGAAAAGGTTGAAATCTCCCTTATTGAAGTTTCATGAAGACAATATCCTTAACGTCCAACTAATAAGACGTTAAAGAAGCGCTTCTTGGGAGGCAACCCAAGCTATATTTTGTTAGTTCTTTCCATTTATTTATTTATTTATGCATTTTTATTATTTTATTTTATTTCGTTTCTGCTTTTTATGTATTTTTATAATATTTTATTTTAATTGTTTTTAATTTTGATTCCTCAATCTTATTTTATGTTTTGCATCAGTTCATCTTCCTATCCTCCGTAGGTTCGGTGCTAGTGTACAATCTTTTGCAATTATGAAGAACATTGCAGGTGCAATAGGTGTCGGGCGCACTACAGTCGTCACGAGTGCAACAGTAGCTTCGTCTAGCACCATCGTGGACGCAACGACTAGGCAGATTTATAAAAAAAAAAAAATAGATTTTAAAGGGCCCATCAGCCTGTACAGCCCCACTCCCCATTCTTCTTCTTCCTTCTTTCAAATCTTTCTTTCTCTCCCTACCCTTTTTCAATCCCTAACTCCAAAATCGTTCACCCATAGACCAAATCTCTCTAATTCCTTCCATTAACACTAACACCACACCAAAGTTCTTTCAATTCAAGAGGAAATTCATAACTTCAAGGGTCAAAAGTGTGGCTAAGAAATCTATTGCAAGGAAAGGCAAAGCAAGGATGGAACAAGGGGAAGTAAGTGATCTTGCCTACAAATTTGGTGCTCCTTTTCCTATATATAGTGAAGAAGAAGGCAAAAGGTATGTTTCCCTCACTAAACGTGCTATATTTCCTTGTAGGTATTTAGATACCCATGCTTTAGAAACCATAAAATTGAAGAATAAAATGGAGCTATTGTGTGTTAAACTTAGTTGGGGTAGGTTTGTAGAGATGAAACATCCTACATATGTGGAATTAACTCATGGATTTTTCATTACATTAAAATATTCATCTAAAAGTGAAAAATTTTTAGAGTGTAGGATGTTTGGGAAAGAATATGAAATTAATTTTGCTGTTATGTTTAGAGCTTTTGGATTTCCAAAAGGGGGGTAGTAGTGATTATGCCTAAAAATTTAATGTTGATAAATTTTGGAAAAAATTGACTAGTTTGGACAAATTTGATAGTCACAATGCATCAAATGGGTTGATTAGAGACCATTGTTACTTGATCCTTCACAAGTTTAGGTGTCATGCAATTTTTGAAAAATTGGAAAGTAACAAGGTGTCTACTAAAGAATTATTCATGTCATGGTGCTTGAACACTAATCAAAATATCCACCACACATTACATTTTTCAGAGTTTGATGTATATTGTGACACATTCAAAGGCCACCATTTCCATGGGCCATATTGTAACTGGACTTGCTTTGTACTTTGAAGTTTTTGATTCTAATAGTCCAGTTATGGAGGATTTGCTAGGAGGAAGTTTCAATATTGATGCTTTGATTCAGTCGGAAGTCCTTAATAGTGATATGACCTTGAAAGACCCCGACACCTGAAAGTGTCAACAAATTCGGCGTATGGCAAGCTTAAGTACTCTTACTACTTCCATAACTAATGATGGAGATGATGAGGACAGTGAGGAGGAAGAAGAGTAAGAACCAGAAGAGGCCAGTTGGAAGCAAGTATTGTGTCGATTGGATGAGCATAATAAGAAGGTGAGCACATAACTAGATGACATAGCTTTGCGACTTCGCCGTGTGGAGAATGAGCAATCTTATCAAAGGTATAAGCTCTCCAAATTTTTTGATCAATCCGATTTAGAGATACCATCACCTCCACCATCACCTCCAAATCAGTATGGGATGCTTCTTGACCTTTCTAGTAATATCTACTAATTGTTGTCGCATCACATTGGGGACAATGTGAGATTTCAATATGGGGGCGTTGTGTAATGTTGTTTCAATTTTGTGAATTGTGTTTTATTTTTATTTTTGTGTGTTCTTGTTCGGATTTGTGTTAACTTTGTTAGCTGTCATTTTGTTTTAATTGTGGTTCGATTTGTATGTGGTGAGCATCATCATTCTAAGTCATAACTTGAAAATTGGACATCCTTTTAATTGAAATGGAAGTACTTGTTACTCAATTAGCACCTTGGGATTATAAACTATAGGTGTGCTTTCTTTTTAGTAATTCTTAAAATTAGGAAGGTTTATTAAAATGGATGATTAATTTAAGAACTCTCACATTTAGATTTTGTTTGTTTAGAGATTATAAACATGATAGTTAACCAATGATTTACCTTTCATAACTACTATAAATAGCTAAAAAGAACCGAAATTTTTTTTGTTGGGGAGATGATATAGGAAGCTTATTAAAAGGGGGTTAATGAACTAGTTTAATTAATAATAATAATAATAATAATAATAATAATAATAATAATAATAATAATAATAATAATAATAACAACGAGTTGGAGCGTAAAACGCACTCGTTAAAGCAAGATGGAGCGTAAGACGGACTTGCAAAGGTGGGATGGAGCGTAAAACGCAGTCACAAGATAAAAAATAAAAAAAAATAAAGAGAAATTTGTTTTAGTTAATTAACCTCTTAATGTGCTTAAATGTCTTGATTTCCTATTGATTCCCATTGGTGTTAAATTATATTTGGTATTTTTGGTTATGATTGGTAAATCTTGGGTTAATGAATGTGTTTCATCTTTCTTTTATAAGTATAATCTTTATGTAAGAATTCTTTGTTTATGCATCATTATTAATAAATATTATTGATTTTGGAAATACTTGGGGATTGTATATTTTAGACATTTAAAATTTTGAGTTGTGAAGCAAGTAATAAATATTTTCATGAGATTAAAGGTGTCTAATGGGATTATGAAAACTTGAGAATAAAGATATTGAGTTTTTTCTTGGGGACAAGCAAAAGTTCAAGAGTGGGAGAATTTGATGTGTACATATTAAGTCGATATTATTAGGTAGTTTTTATTAAAAATTTCATGCATTTAGGGTTTATTTTGTATTTTAGATTTGAGAAAGGTTTTGAAGGTTTTGTAGGGTCAAAAGCACTGTTTAAGAAGTGAAGAAAAAATAGGAAGCAAAAAGAATCAATTATGGGAGTTGCGATGGTCAAAAAGGGTACAAGAAGTAAAAGTTGGAATTTGTCATGACCGTGACACTCGTCACACCTGCGACGGGCTGATTGTGATTTAGTCCGCATTTTATTTTGCTAACCGACCTGTTGACCTAATTTTGGAAGAAAGTGGCAAACCAATATAAATAGGATATTAAGAGAGAGCTTAGGGAGAGGAGAACAAGATCTAGAAGAAGATTGAATCAAAGGAACACAAGATTGAAGAATTGGGATTGAAGATTGAGAGATCTAATTTTCTACTTTCTCCTAAAACTTGTACTTATGAATTTTTCTTCTCTTTTGTACTTTGTTATTAGTGCAATCATGTCTAACTAATTCTATAATTAGGAATTAATGTTTTGAAACACAATTTCTTTCAATTATCTATAAATCTAAGTTCATATGGTATGTGGTATTTATTGTGCTTAATGCTTAGTCTTGTTTGGCCAACAAAATTATGATTTTTATTGTGTTATGCATTGAGAGATGGTGATGCAATAGATCTACAAATACATATTTAATTACTAATTAATAAGAGATTATAATTAGTAATTAGATATTTTTAGGGTTCACTTTAAGTCATATTTAAGCAATCAAAAAATAGGTTAGGGCAATGAGAATTGGCTAAATTATTTTAAGAAAGTTTGAATTGTAATTTAGTTGGTTAGATATTGAGAGAATTTAATCAACGATATTAGATAACCTGGATCATATCATGACTTAGAGATTAAAGGTAATTGATTGATTGAGTGTGGATGAATATTGATTCCTAACAATATAGTTATCATTGTTATCTATTTTAATTAAATCTTGTGTTCTTATTTAGTTTTAGAATTAGAATTAATCTCTTAGTTTAATTTAAAATAAATTGTTTAATTTAAGCCTTAAACAAAAGAAAGAAAATTAGATAGGTGGATAA
>CATKHJ010216035.1:0-33400 GCA_949750685.1 Vernicia montana | reverse complement strand
CCGTACCGTACCACAATAATATAATCGGTTCAATTCGGTTCGGATATTATTTCGGGTATCGGGGATTTTCATTAGTAGAGATTTTGTCGGTTCGGTCATTCGGGTCGGGTCGGGATACCCGCGTCCCATGCTCACTCCTACGAAAAACTGAGAGGAAACTGCAAAGAAGCTTCTTGGTAATAGCTTGTGGCCATTTGGCAAGCAGAGTGAGCAAACACATCACTTGCAATAATTAGAGGACAACGTGTCTACATTACTTTTGTTACACCACACTATCATGGTCCCTTTTAAAAGGGAAAAGCCGCATAATTGATTTTTTTTTTTTTTTTTGCCTCAATTCAAATACGAATCTTGCACACATAATAAATACCATAGATGATGAATGTTATAAGATGCAGATCAGACCTCTTTCTACCATGTCAAGCTTGCTTTATATGTTGGGTTGGGGCCATGACTTACTAAAGGCTGTTGGTTAGATGAAGCCCTGATCTATCTTAAAATCCAATTTGAACTTTTGCTTCTGTTCTATTTCCGAAATTCACCTGTGACCCAACCCAAGAAACAATAATAGAAGGCCTTGAGATGTGAATCAGACCCCTCTCGTTGTTGGAACTCCTTTGGTCTTTCTCCATTTCCCATCCCCGATTTCCCACTGCTTTTCAAGTTAAAAAGATAAGCCAGCAAGCCACCCCGCCGAATAACAAAATTAAAAATGAAATCATTTAGGATCAATTAGATCCTAACAACTTGAAAAGGAACCAACAAATGAAAATTATGGAGGCAGCCAAACTAAAGAAAAATCAGATGACTTGTACACTGGCAATTATTTTGTTCGTTTACAGTTGCCTATTTGTTGTGATGCATTACCTCCTCCAGTCCCTCTTTCTACCCCAACTAAATTTGCAAGTACAAGAACATATCTTTCAGGACCACAAAAGTCCAACAACTTCCAACCTTAATCCCTGGTTAGAAAAATTAAAAAGGGTACATAAAAGGAGGAATAAAAAAAAAAAAATTGTCAAGCCTAAGTTGTATAACTCTTATATGCTATCTTTGAGGGATCAGGAATGCACCAGTGTATGGAACTCTATAACATTACCACTCAAACCGCCACAAATAATCTGCATGATACATGTCCTCCTATCCTGCTGTGAGAAAAAGATGAGAAAAAAATTAGTGTATAATTATGGTCGGCATTATATTGCTGAAAGTGAAGATGCACAACAGGCTTCCATTGGGGAGGTGGGGTGGGGTCATTGTGGCCTTGTGGGGGAGGGGTGGATATCCGTATACAAAGGGAAAGCATATTTGAAGAGGACTACAATCAAGACGCCTCACATGAATCACAGGTTAAGTACAGGTTTGGCTAGCATATCTTTTTCTTGACAGTCATCATTTCAATTTTCATCTAATCCAACACCTTCTATAGTCACAATAAAACACTTCTACATTGTCCAACACATCAAATTTCAACAACAGCCCAAGTATGCATTCTTCTGCTAGGTTGCCAGTGCCAACTTTAACGTGCTAAGGGGAGTTCATAGTTCTTTACAATGAACAAAATTAGGACATAGAAGATTGAATAACTGAAAATAACAGATCTAGAAAAATACAAACAAACAATGATTTCAAATACCACCAACTACCCCTCTGGGTAACGAGAAGTACCTTTAGTAATACCAGCTCAGACCTTGTATTCCCCAAGATGCATCCACTTTGTTGCTGACCACTTGTTCCCTCTAATCACAGGGCAACTACCTGACATAAGGCACGAGATAAATATTAGACAACTGGATGACTAAAACCTGCTAATGAATGAGAGATAACTGTTGGTTCTAAGTATTAATCTTTTACTAAGAAATAACTTTTGATCCTGCCACAAGAGCATAAACTAGGATCAAATGTTTTTTTACTGTACATGTAAGAAAAACTGTAGTATAATTTGAGTCTTGCTTAAAGCTGTCAACTGGTTTTTAACTGAATGATTACTAACCATGCAAACTTGAAGGATCTAGTGTTGCATCAGGCCTTGTGCTCCAAAACAACAATGCATTACCCATTTTTGGTTTCACTGAGAGACCTTGTTTGCCACATTCTGACAACTCATTCCACCATGGCACAGAACTGATGTTTGCCTTGGCAGCAGGAAACACTGTCTCACCCCCTTCTTCAACATCTGACCTGCATCAGGACAGAAATAACAGGAGAAGAGTGAAAATATAAGTAATGTTCCAAGACAGCCAAAACACAAATTTAAATACATGCCATCCAAGGGAGACATTCTTACAGATACATTAGAACAGTTGCTGTTCGTTGGCCTCCATTCTTAGTATTGAACTCATCAAGAAAATAATCATAGTGAGCCTCGTACTTCTGTCCAACTTCATAGTGAAGAACTTGGAGTCCCTCTCCATGCTCTGCATGCCATAAGGAAAGTTCAAACATACAGTAGCTCAAGAATTAAAGTAACTAGTTATAGTTCAGGGCATAGTATAAACAAAGGACAGTGTTGTGTGACATGTGATCCATTATACACATGAATTACCCATGTCCTATTTGCCAGCGATTTGAAAGAATGATTTAAATGCTTAGATCTCCCAAATGGAACTTACAATTCAGGAAAAAGAAACCACAACCTAGTATATTCAAAATGCTTTGAATATCTACCACCTCCATAATAAAACCATATACAAAAGTAAACTCAACATAGTCATGTCATGCAGGCCATATAATACATAGTGAGAGGTTAAGATAGTGTGCTGTTGAGATGATTCAAGGTAGATTGCTTACTGGCTGCACCAAGTAAAGCTTTTGGTGACAAATTTTAGAAGTTAGGAATCTATTATCTCTGAAAAGAGGTCCACACTTCTTGTAGCAAAATGTTTCAAAATGCAGAGCAGATAAAATGAACTATTGGGTCAGGCATTGAATGTCATGTGCCTAATCAGAGCATATAAGGCACTGCTTGTCTAACATTCTAAGTTTATTGTTGCAAGCCAAATTTAGACATTTTGTTCTGATATTTTTTAATGTCATACCTACAGGGATGAAAGAGAAATCTGCTATCCTCTTTTCAATCTTCCTAATAATTTTATCTCGTTCTCTCCTCAGAAACATTCCAGAACTTGTCCGCACCCTGCAATTGAGTGTGTACAAACTAATTTAACACATAAAATTAGGATGACAAGACAAACCCCCATAATTCACCCCTTCTCCGAAAAGAGTGGAGATGGGAACATAAGAAATGCCTACCTGCTATCTTTACTTCGACCAGTCTTGCTATCTACCACAGTTGACTTTACCATATGAGGTTTGGCCAAATCTATCAGATACTTACATTCTTCTTTTGACTGTTCACATTAGTGTCAAAGATGAAGATATGAAAATCAAAACTATGCCTCCATCAAGTAAGCATGTGAGAGCACTTCATTTGAATCATAACAGAACTTTATTATTAAGACTAGAAGGCAAGATCATTAATCACAAAACCGTAAAGGGATGCTTGTCTGTTCACTGCTACAGCAAAACAAATACTATTAGACTATTTACAGAAGCATGGGGATGATAAGCCAACTATGGGCAAAATTTAGTAAGGATGTTATTGCTATTAGGTAATATCAAACGTGCAACTTATCATACCATGTAAGCCTGAATTGCACGATATTTCAACTTAGCTATCAAGCAGATGTTCCTACTAATTCAACCAGATAAAGGCATTTAAAAAATCTACAAGTATATTAATCTTGATAAAGTTGGCCATGGAAGATCTAAAACAATTTACATCACCTCTCAGTGAAATAAGGTTTATCAATCCATCAACATTATATTGCAAGAGATGTGAGAAACTATGCATCATACCAGTTTTCACATAACTAAGAAATTTTCTCGTAAGCTAAAACCTGGCATTAAATAATATTCTATAAAGCAACATAGTCACAAAGACTCAAATATGCCCTTGAATTACTGACCAACAATTAGAGCAAAACCCCAAAATTTATATGCAGTTTGCGAATTAAATTAAGAAACAGCTTCCAGATAAAATTTTATTTTAAAAAATATTTAAAAAAAAAAAATTAAAATTTTAGAGACTAACCAAAAAATTGTGATAGAGAAATGCTCGGGGCTCCCAAGAAAGAATTTCAGTCCACTGTTCTCCTCTCTTTCCCAAACCGTCATCATCTCTGCGTCAAAACCCCGCCAAAATTTTTGAACACGACAGAACTAAAAAAAATATAGAAAATAATCAAATAATCATCAAATCGCCATTGATTTGTAAAATAAATAATTAAACCTTTCAACAGTCATACGCCGATAGGAAGTAGTGAGATCATTAGGAGGGGAATCATCGCTGCTTATAGGAAGAGAGAAGATCCCGAGACCCAAAAGCATCAGAAGAACAACCGTCAGCATAAATAGCATCGTCAACACAAGCGTCATTGTCGACCATTTCTTAGCATGTATCCTGGAGTGTCTCAGTTTTGCCATTTCTTATGAGCAGCTAAACCCTAATGAATCAGCCGAAACAATGCCAAAGGGAAAAGAAAAAGAAAAATTACTAATCTCTACGCAAAATTAAATCTATGTTTTAATTGTATAGAAATGTATGAGATTTGGATAAAGGTATCGTTCAGTATCTATCGAAGAACCGGCCGGAGGTTGGTGGATAATTGGTGGTGAGAATTTCGGGACGTCCGTTATATATAAGAACTTTCAAATTTATGGCAACTTATTTCGGACACGGATTTGGTCCTGACTAATTTTTTTGTCCTGACTAATTTGTCCCTAGCTTTATACGTTTTTTTTTTATTATTATTATTTTTTTCCATTTAGAAGATGTTTGGTTGCTGTCTAATGTCTATTGACTCTATTTTATGTCGGTGAGTTAATCGTGGTTGTTTTTGTCATTTTAGAGCTCGCGGTTTTGTTTCTGTAACTACTAATCCTACCGCTGTGGGCAGCACAAGGTTTCGCAGTCGCATTGTGTGTTTGAATGGAAAATCTGCCATCTGGGTAAATAAATTTCTATGAGATGAAACATGGAATGTAAAGTCAATGCTGAATCTATTCTCTAGTGGTGGATTCTTTCTTCTTTATACTACGAAAACAAAAATTACTAGTATATCTAATTATGAAAAAATGCATTCAATACATATAAAAATAATATACTTTATACTAATAATTAAATGATTATCATCTAATCTAAACTTGTAAAAAGTGAATCCTACATAATTATGAAAAAAATATACTATTTTCATGTGCACACAATGTATTCAATAATCTCCCCTAATTATCTACTATATCATTATTTCTGATAAATAATTATCAAAATATTTGTTTGCCTTGTGTAATTGTAATCGTTGTTATTATATATTTTTCTAGGATACAACCCTATATATATATACAAGTTAAGGAAGATAGTATCCTTTTCCTCATTGGACCATTGTTGTAGGTTCCTTGTAGGATTCTTTCTGTGTCCTATTTTCATGGACCCTAATCCTAATTGGGATTTATACTATTAATAAATAAAAATATTTATTTTATGGTTATTAGATGTCCCTCCAAAATAAGGTAAATATATTTATAGTATTCTTATACTTGTCATTCTCTGAACCTGTTCATTTGTTTAATTTCTTTTATCTTATATCGAGTCTCTTAAAGTTTTGAGCCCAAAAATTCCCTAAACCTTAAAATTTAGAAAATATCTTTTAGGCCCAAAAATATTTCAAGCTCACTCAGTCATAAGACTCTTCTGCATAGGGGTGCTAGCTCATCACCTTATCTTGAAGACCTATTTGAATTCAGTTCCCCAGGAGAACTAAACCAGTCGTTATTCTTTAATAGCGTCGCCTGCTTGATCCCAAAAAATATATTTTCTTCTCTTCTTTCGCTTTTATCCCTGGGTGTTCAACTGCTCTCTTTGATCAATTTCATGATGAGAATATTGATTTTGATATTGAAGATACTACAATGAATATTGATGAAAACCCTACCCTCATCTTCTCAAGCTTAATTTTATGCTATATATTGAACACTTGCTACTGTTTTTCTTATTGAACATTTTAGCTGCTTTACTTTCAAATTGATTTTTGCAAATTTGTTTTGCCTTTTATCATACCCTTTTTAAGGCCTACTTATTGTTCGTCATTACTTGATATGGGCTGGTGTATTACCCGTTTATTTTGCCTTTATTTTTACTCTTGGTGATCTTATGTTACACCTCAATGGAGTTTGTTGGCTGTTTTTGTGAACCTTATTGAGTTTTTTCTTACTTGATTTGCCATCATGATTAATGTCCCAACAAAAGGTAAACCAACACTCTGTTCACCTTCTGACATATGTTGGTGTCAGTTGGTGATTTGTTAATTCATTTTTTGTACTTGCTCATCTTCTTATTCCGTGAACCATATGTTCATTATTAGATATAAGTGCTTATAAACTTTTTATCTTTAGCAAATTATTTCCTCAGTTGTCTTGCAAGTGTTTTAGGATGTTTACTTATTCTTATTTCCGAACTATTTTAATATCTTTATTCTTCGAGTTGAACATTTGATTAATGTTCAACGGGGTGAGAAACTTGTGACTTCTTATTTATTCTTCCTTAATAATTGTCTTTGAACCCTGCATGCTTTGCTTATAAAGATCCAATATGAACACTTCAACTAGTTTTTATTGCTTGTTTTAATCAATTGCTTGCTTATTAATTATTGTCTTTATCCTGTGTTTAAACAAGTTTGCTCTCTTTGTGTTTGGTCTTTTTCAAGGCATGTATTGATTGATGAAACAAGGGTTTACACATCTTCATCCAATGCGGATACGAGCTTTAGTGGACTTGTGGATATGGCACACATTCTTTGGTGTTGTAGGGTCTAACAACGACATCAATGTGCTCAACCAATAGTCATTGTTCAATGACGTATTACAAAGATACACTCTTGAGGTTCAGCTTACAGTAAATGGCACACAATACACAAAAGGGTATTATCTGGCATATGGTATTTATCCACGGTGGGCAACATTAGTCAAAAGTTTTACATATCCGGAAGACCCAAAGACGATCAAGTTCAAGCAAATGCAAGAGGCTGTAAGAAAGGATGTCGAGCGAGCATTCGGAGTGTTCCAATCTCGTTGGGCAATTGTACATAGCCTTGCTCGCTTTTGGCACAGGGAAAAACTGAAAGATATAATGTACGCGTGCATCATATTGGATAATATGATTATAGATGATGAATGAGATGCAATAAAAAATTGGTCTGATGATAAAAGAGATCCTCTGATCCCTTTGAATTAAGGGTTCGTCCAATAATTTCAATAATACCTCCAAAGGAACACAGAACTACGTAACCGTGAAGTACATCATAAACTTCGCTCGGACTTGATTGAGCATATTTGGGAGCGTTTCAAAGACAATGACAATAAAAATTAAATTTTATTGTTTTAGTACTTATTATTCGCATTATTTTAATTATGCAATGGGTTTAATTAATATTTTTTTAATTATGTAATGTTTAATTATGTTCATTTTCATTTAAGCGTTGGATATTTGTTTGATAATCACTAAATTATTATATTATTAATGTTTACTTAATTATGAACTAAAATATCCACAATTTAATAGTTATTTTTTAGAAAATAAAAAATATATTGTTTTTTGGAAAATAAAAAAAAGTATTTTTTTCTTCAGAAATTATTTTATTATTTTCGAAAATAATAAAATAATTTTTAAGAAATAAATATATTTAGTATGAAGTGTATATTGTGAATGATTAAAAGAATGTGAGATTTAATTATGGGTCAATATTATTATACTCTTCATCTATTGCGGGGAGAGTATAATGAAAGAAAATATAATGAAGTGATGATGTGGCATGAACTATTATACTCTATTGTACATTTAGTAGACTATAATACAATGTAATTAAATGTATTTTTAGTATAATATTTATACTAAAAATACATTAGAATATATTACATTATATTACATTGCAGTCTATCAAATATACCTTAAGAATATAATCTATTGTGGATAGGGGTGAGCAAAACGGAATCAAAATCGAAAAATTGAACTGAACTGATTGATTTGGTTCGGTTTAATTTTTTAAGTACTTCAGTTTAATTTGGTTTTTAAAATATTAAACCGAATTAAATTTCAGTTTGGTTTTCACAAAAAAAAATTTGATTTGAATCGAACCGATCAAAATTTTAATATATATATATATATATAGAAAAAAAAAGTCTAAACCAAACTAAATTTTTTCTATTCGATTTGATTTTATACAAACTTGAATTTTGATTTGATTTAAATAAAATAGAGTTCGGGTTATTCAATTTTTTCAATTCAATTTGATTTTAAAATAAACCCAAACATTTACACACCCTAATTGTGGATGCCCTGATGATGTCTCTAACCCGACATTGAATGGAATGGTGACATGGTTAAAAAGTTACAATGAAAGCTGCTTATACGGAGGAAGATGATGACGTGTCAAATGCTGGTGTAAATAATAAATGGTGGTGTGTCTACAGTATCGATGAAAATTTAGCCCATTGGTTTAAAATTAAAAATTCAAATTGGATTTAGGACTGCGGATAATGCTATAACCCGTCCAATTATATATATAATATATATATTTTTAATTATATATATATATATCATTTTTAATTTTTAATTTATTTTTTATATAAGAGATAAATTATATTGTATAAATATATATAAAAAATATATAAATGAATATATGTATATATGAAAAATTAATATTAAATAATTTTTTTAAAGAAAAAAATAAATAAATAAAAATGAGTATATTTATTGATACTCGTTCCGTTTTATTAACTGTCTTGCTCTGGTTCGTATCGAAGCAAATGACGAAAATGATATAAATAAATATTGACAATGCTGATATAAATAATAAAAAATCAGTCTCATACTCAGTCTGCTGCCATCTTAATCAATAGTATTGGCACAAAAATTTGTTCACACGCATTGGCGAACTTAGGAGTGATTGGTGGCTACCGCCCTCAAACTTTTTAAAATATATATATATTTTATGCCTCACAAATTTAATTTTTATTTTATTTATAAATTACAAATGATATTTTTTAAAATTTACAATACTCATTAGCCTCTTACACTTTTAAAATTTTTTTACAATACATTTTTTTTTTTACTTTATTCATAAATATTTTTTGTTGTAAACCTTCAAACCTTCTAATTTTTTAATTTTATTTATAAATTACTTAAACGACTAAAATTTTGAAATTTTTGTTCAAAATAGTATACATTGGCCCCCTTTAAATCTAAATCATGGGTTCGTCACTGTTCATGCGGTAGAAGTCGATGATGTGACGTAAATTAACAACCTATGAATCAAATCAAATTTAATTTTATTATGAAATAATTTTATTTAATTTTTAATTATGTAATTATATTTTTATAAATATCAATTAAAATTGATACAGATGAATATATATTTTCAATTGGTTGATATATTTTTATATTAATATTTAAAATTATAAAAAAAATAATATTTAAATTTAATAAAAATTAATAATAATATTTACAGATATTAAAATATTTTAGAAAACTTAAATTTAATGAAAAATATAATCAAAACCGCACAAAGCATGAGTCTACTACTAATTTAATGATAATTCACATATCATATATGGCCTAATAATAATATATTCAGGTATTATCTATCAATATATTAAAAAAAATATTTCACTAAATTAATAAAACTTTTGATAACATCAAATAATTACATGGAATGAAACTCATAAAATATCTTGAATTATAATAATTTTTTAATTTTTTTAATCGATGTTAAATTATAATAGTTATAAAAACACATAATTCACGTAAATTAAGTGGCAACATAAGTGCCTTAAATTGTTAGTCATGATATTTGCACATCTATTATTCTCGCGATAAGTGTGATAAACTTACACTATCCACATTTTTAAAGAAGTTAATTTGGAGTTTATCTCAAGCTAAATAATAAATTCTATTCACAATAATCTTTACATTTGCCATCATAATAGTCATAATTTGCTAAACAACCTATATATATATATATATATATATATATATATAACTCTTCTAGCTAATGCATATGTAAATTTTAATTTATGAACAACACTCTCAAATTTTTATGGAATAGAAAAACTTGCATTATGAAAATAATATTTAGTATGAATTAAACATATTTCTTGCTAAATATGATCATCAAAACAAAGATTGAGTTGTTTTTGCACCATAGAAAACCACTTTTCATTTTTTTAAAAAAGAACAAAAGAAAAAACATAAAATTAGCGAATTTAAATTCTCCTACATCTATATATAAATGTTGGTTTATTAAGAATACGCAAGAAAAAAACATAATTAATTAAGAGCATATGTTAATAATGGGCTTTAATCAACAAATGTTGGTAGAGATTATTGGTATGATTAGGGTGGATGTTGTTGGTGAACAGTAATTTTTTATATTTTGAAGATGTTAACTGACTTTTAATGGTATAATTAACACGCATTCAATATCTTTTTAATTTTTTTTACGAAATAATTACACGATTAAAAAAAAATTCATTTAAATAATTAATTTAAAAACATAGTCGTCTTTCAAGCATTAATTTATTATCCTATAAAATGATTGAAAATATTTTATACTTGCTTAAAAAGTCCTTTCAAATGTATTACTATTTTCCTTTTTTCAAGGATTTTTCATTTACCCTCGCACTTTCCCGAAATATTATTGTAGTTTTTGTTGGAAAAAAAATTAAATATATAGATGAAAAACAATTGAAAGTTTTCTTTTTGTTAAAAAAAAGAAAGAAAGTTACTTTTAACAAAGGATTTAATATGATTAGGTCATAAAAGCTATCCATAATAATTTTAAACAATATATTTAAAGCAACACTTAAAATATTTGTCTTTTTACATAAGAAAAGAGGCATGCTTACTTTTTATTTTATACAAATAGGATTATTTAATTAACAAAAATGAAATATATATACGAGAATGTTGATGAAAATTTATTAGACGATAATCTGAAATGTTTACTAAAAATATATAACTACAAATAAATAATATTTTAGTTTAATATTTGTTGGAAATAAATTTATAATATGAACAAGCGAACTATTTAAATAATTTAAATATTTGGCAAAAAAAAAAACAATTATTTAAATAATTTATTTTTAAAATAATTTGGTTAAACAATGAAAATTATTTATATCTATTCAATTTCCATTATATATATATATATATATATATATATATATATATATATCCAATAGATTATCCAATCCATTGATATGGAAAAGCCAAAATTTTCATCATAAGATAAAAAAAGCAATGATTTGAATGTTGGCCAAATCATTGTAAAGTTACCTTTATGCACTTTTGTTTTGAAAATTCTTTAGCCCTAAACACTTTTTGCTTTTGTGCAAAAAAAAAAAAAGAAAAAAAAAACTTTTTGCTAAAATAAAAAATCCCAATAAAAAAAAAAAAAAAAAAAAAACCGCTGCCGGACTAAGAAATAACGCGGGCCAATTGCGAATAGCTTGAAAATCAGGGAAGCCATTGCAAAATTCGAAAACTGGGCTTACAAGTTTTATTCTCACAGTCGCTACATTGATCGTCCTCTTCCATCACCGTCACCAGCAGTGTTTCGCCAGTTCGGTCGCCTTCGACTTCGTGTCTGTCTCCGTTCTTAGATTCACTAGCACGTTAAAAATGGCGACGCAAGCTATATGGCAACCAAAAGAAGAAGGCCTAAGAGAGATATGTGGTCTACTAGAACAACATATTTCGCCTACCTCTGATAAGTCTCACATTTGGCAACAGCTTCAGCACTATAGTCAATTCCCCGATTTCAACAACTATCTCGCTTTTATCTTTGCCCGTTCTGAGGTTATTCTTCTTCCTTTTTTGTTTTTGTCTTTGTTTTTTTTTCGTCTTTTTGAAATTTTTAGTTATCCAAGTCCTTAAGCAACTAGGGCTTTTTATTAATTTATCTAGCTTAATTAATGGTGGATTTTTATTTTGGTGAGCTCTCGCGGGTTTATTAAGTTTAATTTATGAGCTGTGATTAAAGGAACCGATTTAAAAAAAAAAGCTGAAATTATTGTTTAATTTACGAGCCGTGTTTTTTTTTTTTTTTTTTGACAGAGAGCCGTGGTTATTTGATGATTTGCCAAAATCAATTTGAATTCGCGACGGTTGTATATATTTTATACTAAACTTCCTGTCTTGCTGGGCTGAGAAAATTACCCATACATTTGCTAAAATTCTATATCAGAATTTACTTATTCACTTTAGTCCTTTAAGAGAGAAGAAGAAAGCCATATTCATTTGGTTCCCAGAACATTTGAAAGTATAAATGAGAGCATGCCACATAATTGTGCACTTTGATGCTATATTGATATGTTTGTAAAACATGTATTTGGATTTTAAATGTATGTCCTAAGGAATGGATTTAGTTTAGAGTGATTCTGGAAGTTCAGAAAGATATGTTCATATAAATCTTGAAGTTGGCCATCTGCTGATTTTATTTAACTGAATGGTTTTGATACTGCGAATTATTAGATTATAGGAAAGATCACATCTAATGTGGCTTTTCTGTTCATCCAAGAAGTTAGGAGTATGGTAAATAGAATATGGTCTTAAAGTAGCATCTCGATTTGTCTAACCTGTTTTGTTGCCCACTTTTCATTCCGTCTTCCTTCTTCCCCTTTCCTTTACCACAGACCTCGGTTGATTTATTACCTTCTAATTTCCTTGGTATTAATTGGAGTTTATAACTTTCTTCAACTTCCAGCTTTGAATCTGTTCAGTTATGACTTATAAAATGGGTTGATAATGTTCTCGAGTATAAAAATGTATAGTATGTGACCTCATGAGACATTGGGAAGGCGAGTTCCCAAACTTGTGCTGTAAAATCTGTACCTAAAATCCTAAACATTTTATTGTAAAGTTCAAACTATAAGCAAAATCATTTTCTTCACTCCAATGCATAAAGAATAGCATTTGGGATTGTAATATCTCAGTTGAAAATGTGGTTGTTTGGTTTGTTTTCTAAACAGGGCACGTCAGTTGAAATTCGACAGGCTGCTGGTCTATTGCTCAAAAATAATCTAAGAAGTTCTTTTAAATCCATGGATCCTGCCTATCAACACTATATAAAATCAGAGCTGTTACCTTGTTTAGGTGCAGCAGATAAGCACATCAGGACTACAGCTGGAACAATTATCAGTGTCATTGTTCAGCAGGGACGAATTGTTGGTTGGCCAGAACTATTACAAGCTCTTATACAGTGCTTGGACAGTAATGATGTCAACCATATGGAAGGTGCCATGGATACTTTATCTAAGGTATGGCTTGCTTTCCTCACTTATCATTGTAAATTAGATTGAAAAGCCAAAAAAAAAAAAAAAAAACATAATGACATGTAATTCTGTGCTTTAATATTTTCGGTTCCTATC
The DNA here is from genome assembly GCA_949750685.1 of Vernicia montana. NCBI lineage: Eukaryota > Viridiplantae > Streptophyta > Magnoliopsida > Malpighiales > Euphorbiaceae > Vernicia > Vernicia montana. The sequence goes on along the minus strand of CATKHJ010216035.1, from coordinate 19,921 downwards.
ATGCATGTGGGCCTTAGATCTGTGAAGATATTCCGCAAGAGCTTCATTCTGATGTACCAGGATTAGCTGGACGCCCTATAGATGTATTCCTGCCAAGATTATTCCAGGTGACTGAAGCGGATCCTTCATTTGTTTATTTATTTAATCTTGGTGGTAGAAATCTATCTTCTTTTTATTTTCCTTTGGGTTTTGAAGTTCTTGATGTGTTATTTGCATGTAATTTTTTTTTAATATGTTTGCCTCTTAAATCAGTTGTTCCAATCGCCACATGCCTCTCTGAGGAAGCTTTCTCTCGGATCAATAAATCAATTTATCATGTTGATGCCCACTGTAAGAATCCATGCTGCTCTCATTTCTGCTTAATGAAATATTAATGTTGTTGGTGAGCATACTTTCTGTGTTTTCTTGTGCATGTCTAGGCTCTTTATCTGTCCATGGAGCAGTTCCTTCATGGCTTGGTTGTCCTCGCTTGTGATCCTGCAGCAGAGGTTCGAAAATTGGTGAGTAGCTTCTTTAGGCACTCATATAGGAGGTTGTATGCGACTGATAATATATTGCAAATTACAATAGAACTATTGCAGCTTTCTTTTTTATATTCTCACTACATACATAACATGACAAAGCTCGGTTTCCTGTAAATTGTTTAGCTTAAAATTTAGTTAGTCATTTTTTAAGTGTTTGGCTGCTCCTTATTTATTGTTTGGGTTTTTTTGCATCTTATCCTTCATTATTCTTTGTAGACAATCACATGTGTTTTGAGTTAGACTAAATATCCCATTTGGGAGAATCTTATTAAAATTGCAAATTAGGGATATATGTTTATATATGTTTTTTTCTCTAATTTATTGTTATTAACAGGTTTGTTCTGCATTTGTTCAACTCATTGAAGTTAATCCTTCTTTCTTGGAGGTATGCACCATATTATGTTTCATATTAATTAGTCTAGTATTTCTTCTCTTTTCTATCTTCTATAGCTATTACCTCATAACATTTTGAGGTGCAAATTGTTTTTTGTTTGACAATGTATTGTGAATTCTAGAAGCATGCTTCAGAGTCATATTTATCTGCTTGCTGAATTAAAAACTAAATGATTTTGTTTACTCATTCATTTTGTGTTAAATGATTCCTCCCTTTTATTTAATCAGTCATTTCATTTAGTACTTCATTTCCTTACTGATGTTTATTATCATAGAGCAGCCACATATGAGGAACATCCTTGAACTCATGTTGCAAGCAAACAAGGACAATGATGATGAGGTTGCTCTTGAGGCTTGTGAATTTTGGTATCACTATCCTATCACTCTCTTTTATGAATGATTTAGTACATAGCTTAGCAATTACAATTTGTCCATATGTGTGAAGGAGATTAATGCCGTTCATAATACTGGATGAAAAGTTGACTAGTTGTCTTTTTAGACATGAGAACTATAACATGCCTTCACTCACACACACATGCAAAGAGAGAGCTTTTTGCAATCAGTTATGTAGACTATAATAAAATGAAAGTGGGAATATTATGGGATTTTTTATAGTTGTAAGATTACCAATTTATGGATAAAGAAAGGCTTTAAATATTATTATATTACCAAAAATGCTCTGAATCTATTGGATATTAAATTTCCTAGTTGTACTTTCATTGTTTATGTACTTCATCTCATCAAGTTGAGGCTTCAAATTCTGGTCTCTCTTGAGAATATTGCTGGTCTTCTCCCCTACCTTTTTTTTCTCTTACTCTATGAGTATGATCTTACTAAATTCAATGATGAGACTGATGATTTATAGAGAAACATAACACTTTTACTATTTTTTGTTTAGTGGAAGATATGTTTACTCAGTTTATCAACTATAATACGCCTCTGTAGGTTTCTGTTTTGGTGCCCAGATTTCCATTTGGTTGTCATAGTTTTTCCATTTCATGCTTGGTAGTGTAAGGAATGGAGATAGTCTGCTTGTTAGTTGTTATGCTTGAACAACTATATTGTAGAAGATTTACTTAGAAATCTTTGCTCTGATTTTCTCAATAAGAGTTGTATACTTAGAAATGTTTGTTCTGACTGTCAGGTCAGCATACTGCGAAGCTCAATTAAATGTTGAACTTCTAAGAGAGTTCTTGCCGCATCTAATTCCAGTATGTCTCATGACCTTGTGTCGAATCTTTTACCATTTATTTTTCTGGTCCTCTTCTAATTTTGTGGTGCCTTATTTTTAGATTTTGTTGTCAAATATGGTTTATGCCGACGATGATGAGTCTCTTATTGATGCTGAGGTAAATCTTACTGCGTAGTTTTGGCATGGAACTATTGTTTGGTACTTGATAGTTGTAATTGTTTTGTATCTTCATCTTCCTGTCCTTTATTTGCAGGAGGATGACTCACTTCCTGACAGGGATCAGGTTGCCACACTTCTTTGTATCTTGGTTTTCTAAATTTGATGTTTATCGTTTTCTGTTCATCTCACTTTATTTTGGTGAATCCCTTATCTGCAGGATATAAGACCTCGTTTTCATACATCTAGGTTTCATGGATCAGATGATATGAAGGATGATGTATGATTTTTCATATTCTTCACAGATTGCTCATTTTTCTCTTCATGTTCATTATATTCTCTCTCTCTTTCACTCTCATATTTTGGCAAGCAAATAATTTAACTTTTGTGCCAATGGCTGCATAGTGCTATTAAATTTTTTTTTTTTTTTTAAGTTAGTGGTTACTGCAAGAAATGTCGATTTTTTAATTGAATGTCTGTGTATCTTAACAGGACGATGACAGTTTAAACGTTTGGAACTTAAGGAAATGCAGTGCAGCTGGCCTTGATATTGTTTCAAATATTTATAGGGATGAAATTCTTCCAACATTAATGCCTTTAGTGGAGGTAATGTCCTACACCATTGCCTAAAAGTTATTGCCGTAAACTTTCTGTGTGATTTAATCATAAGAACTATCAGATTCAGGTGGTCAGTCCTTGAGAATTGGTCAGTTCCTTTTGATTTATCAGCTTGCCCTTTTGAACCATTCAGTATTGCCTCATGGCTTTATGGTGTAGAAATTGGTCTTCTAGTATTTGCTCACATGATATATTATAATATTTAATTAATTTTCTGTATAGCTCATAACCTGGCAGAAAACCTATAGAAAAGGAAATAAGATGGAAGAAAAATAAAAGGAAACCACAATAGCTACTCCATGTTTATTGTTCATCTTCCATATTGCAGCTAAGAACTTGGCTTAATTTGCTTATGTAGGTTATCCCAAAAATTTCTTTTGCTTGATTGCTATTTTCTCCGTCCTCTGAAATTTTAATTGGTTTATAGTTGTATTATGAATTTCTCTTTTAGTTTGATGGATGTATCCCTGCAGTGTAACTGCAATCAATAATATTCCAATCTATATCTATTGCTTCTTTTAGAACAAATTCAGCTGTTCACCATGCTTTATATTTCTTGGGCCAGGCCAAGCTATCCACCTCTGATGATGAGACTTGGAAGGAAAGGGAAGCAGCAGTACTGGCACTTGGTGCAATAGCTGAGGGTTGCATTGAAGGTCTTTACCCTCATTTGGCTGAGGTAATATTGTTTCTTCTTTTATGCAACTTACTGTTGATGGTGGATAAATTCCAAAAGAAATTGGTATAAGTGCAAGGTGTACACTCCGTAGACTTATGCTAATGCATTTCATTTGCATGGCATGTTTCTTTCAGTACCCTCTTCTTTCATGACAAGCATCTTCACCTTAACTCAATTAAGCCAATAATCCTAATCAATTAAGCCAATAATCCTAATTTTCATTACATGAATCCTCATTTTGTAAGATTTCATATTGTAGTTAGTCCAACTTGAAACATGATCAATTACTCCTAATGCTATAAGTGAGGTTCAAACTATTGAAATGATGATGTTGCACAGAGTTCTGATTGCTTCAATTTTTTAGGCATATAAATTACTGGATTTTGGATCTGACATGATATATGGTCATTATTATGAACATAATTTAGTATGTGTAGTGATTGCTATAATTGTGGCATATCTCTTCCTTATATGCAGATTGTGGCATATCTTATCCCTGTATTAGATGATAAATTTCCTTTGCTTAGGAGCATCACCTGCTGGACACTTTCTCGCTTTAGCAAATTTATTGTCCAGGTATGAAGAATTTATTCCTTTTTGTGCTATTGGCTTGAGAATCATTTTCCTTTTTGTTCTGTTTTTGGTTTTCTCCCCTCTTTTTGGAATAATACAATGCTTTCCTTTGTTGCATGATGCTCTGAAAATTCTTTTGGTTTGAAATTTTAACATTCCCTTTCCAGGGTATTGCCGACCAAAAGGGTAATGAACAGTTCAACAAAGTTCTTATGGGACTTTTACGAAGGATTTTAGATACTAACAAGCGGGTGCAAGAAGCTGCTTGTTCTTCTTTTGCTACACTAGAAGAGGTATTTCTGTAACAACGATATAATATTACTCAGTGTGAGTTATTTAAATGTTAAACACAATGGTGTATAACTGCATAATTAATTGCAGGAAGCTGCTGAAGAATTGGCACCATATTTGGAAACTATCCTTCAACACCTTATGTGTGCCTTTGGGAGATATCAGGTTTTCTTTTATTTTTCCCCCCAAAATACTTGGAAACTGTTGGATCAATGAAACATCATTTGCTAGTGACCCAAAATGCATAATTATTTGATTGGACACTTCCGCGCTGGATGGAACTGTTAATTCAAAACTAGGGCACTTTGGATCATTATGTTCCCATGTGTCATGGAAAATTATGTGCTATTTATTTTTGTAATTCTTCTTCTTCTTCTTATATTATATTCAGAGAAGAAATCTTCGCATTGTTTATGATGCTATCAGTACTTTAGCAGATGCTGTCGGAGAGGAACTCAATCAGGTATAGACATGCTGTTCATATCCATTCCTTTTTTTATTATTATTTTTTATTTCCATTTTCACTTAGGAGGCCAGAGAGAGATTAATGCTGAATGCTTATTTGCATCCTGGTCATTTTACACCATGAAATGTCTGCTAACTTTTTTATTGATGATATGCAGCCCAGATATCTTGAGATTCTGATGCCTCCATTAATTGCAAAGTGGCAGCAACTTTCAGATTCAGATAAAGATATTTTCCCGCTGCTAGAGTGCTTTACATCTATAGCACAGGTATGTTGCATTTAGATTTCTGGGATGCTGTGTTCTACAAATGCAATGTACCATTGTTGCATTTTGAAGGTGAACGAACCATCTAACTACAGGATGTGTTCTATATCAACGCCAATCTATGTTATCTATACAATTTGCCAGTGTTGTCTATTTTGCTTTCTAATATAGTAGGTTTTTCATCTCCAAAGGAGCAATCAGCTGTTAATTTTTTTTTTACGTTGATCTGTGTAAATTATAGAGGGACATACACAAAGCATGGTGATGAGATATGGCTTACCAGAGGACCAGCCAAAAAATAAATGAATTATTTAATGTGCCCTTCCTTAAAAAAATATTAGGGCAATAATTCTGTGTTGTACTTCCTCAGTTGAAGCCTTTCATATTTTCAGTTCTGCATGCATACTTCCACTCTATTACAAAGAGTTGAGTGTTGCTACAGGAAAAAGGAAACTGTGAATGCTAATCCATCTTTTTATTATGCTTTAACATTTCAGGCTCTGGGAACTGGCTTCTCTCAATTTGCTGGGCCAGTATTCCATAGGTGCAAAAACATCATCCAGTCACAACAATTGGCAAAGGTCTGTGTTGTTTTTAGATTTTTCATTTTGAGATTTTCCGTAGGCATGTTCCTTTTGGTTACTGATCCAAGTTTTGCAGTTATATGGTAAATGTATTATTCTCTTTGGGATGTCTTTGTGACAAGAATGCCATGTTTGTTACTTATCAAACAAATATAAGTATATAAATGCTCATGATTTCAGAAATTCATGATTCTCATTCGGGTGCTCTTTTGATTCTCTGTAATAAATAGAGTTGGCCCTAGAACTGGCCCAATTTTTTTTTTTTTAAATAATTATATTTTAAATGAAAATTATTCCTTTAATATAATTTTTATAAGATATATAAGTAAATTATTAATTATATTTATTATATAGAACGTTAACTTATTTATATATATTTTAATAATAAAATATATATTAATTACATATGTGTTGATAATTGAGTAATCAAGTCTGGGCCTGAGCCCTTACTTTGTAGGGCTGGCCCTAGGGCCAAAGCCAAAATTGTGCTTAGGCTATTTCTTCAAGGTAATAGAGACCAAATTGTGTTGCATTGCCATAGGCTTTATCTGCAATTGACAAACTCTTTCATATTTTTATTTATTCTGAATATAGTTCAGCCTTAAACTAATGAGAGATAATCGACAATTTTTTCCTAGTGTTATGGGGATTATGACCAGGAAATTTAGAATTCCTAGACTGAACTTTCTGACCTTGAAAATATGATCACTAGATAAAACTCATAACTCTTGCTGTATTACTTGCAGGTTGATCCCGCATCTGCTGGAGTTCAGTATGACAAAGAGTTCATTGTCTGCTCTTTGGACTTACTCTCAGGGCTTGCAGAAGGTCTTGGCAGTGGGATCGAGAGTTTGGTATTACCTATACAAGCTTCTATTAGTCTGTAATATCATAATATATCCTTCTGGTATTGCCTGGGATTGCTTTTATTATGGGTCTGGATATCTAATGTTATCGTTCAAAATTGTTGTTAATTATCCACAAGGCATATTCATTTGGGATGATGCTTTCTACTAATCTAACTGAATTTTGATAAATCAAGTGCTGTTAAAGATGTTATGTAACTTATGTATTCGTTTTTTCATAAATGCCCATACTTCCTCTATTGTAGGTTTCACAAAGCAATTTGAGGGATGTACTTCTGCAGTGCTGTATGGACGATGCTCCTGATGTCCGGCAAAGTGCTCTTGCACTTCTAGGTGACCTTGCAAGAGTGAGTTCGGGTGACATATTGTTTAATGTTTCTTCTTTTAATCAATCTGTAGATATTCCTTGCTCTTATCTCTATGTTTATATACAAAATGTAACAATAGATATGGCCTCTTTGATCAGGTTTGTCCAGTGTATCTGCATCCTTCTTTATCCAACTTTCTTAGCATTGCAGCCAAACAACTGGTAAAGGGAACTCGTCATCACTCAAGCTTTATCTATGATTATGGAATCTATATTCCTGGTTGCCTTAACTTCAACGCAAATGATGTCTGCAGGGAACTACTGAACTAAAAGAATCCATTTCAGTGGCAAATAATGCATGCTGGGCAATTGGTGAATTAGCAGTCAAGGTTGGCTCTTCTCTTTCTGATTCACTTCTACTAGAGTTGACTAACCTCTGGATGCTATTTATGTTTTCTTGCATTGACTGGATATTAATATAGAAAATCATAGAATGAGCAAAAGCTTGAAGTATGTTCCTCGGGATTTGTCATCCAATGAAACTACAGACATTATAGTTGTCTATGATAGAATTTCGGGCTTAGCTATTTAGTCAGAAATCTGGGAAAGGCAAAATCAACGCAGGCATACAGATGGGTGTGTGGGCAAGCAAATGGGAACTTGAGAGTGCATGAGCTGTGGAAATGCCTTGAAAGTTTAAGAACTTCCTGTTGTTGACTTTTGTTTGAATATCCATCAACCAAGGCAGATAGAAAGTGATAACTGTTTGTTATGGTAGATGGTGTAAAGCTGGAAAATGGTTCCCAGTTATATATTGCCATGGTCTCTGAGTATCTATAGGAGGTGATACTGAAACCTACATTTACACACCATATTTTCACTTCTCAGACTTAACAGTATCTCCTATTTAGGTAATGAACTTTTAGAGAGGTGCTTCTGATCATAAATCTGTGTCCTTGTCTGTTAGTTGGTTCATAAAGGATTTTGCAAGTTAGAGTTTTGATGCTTCTCAAGGTAGAACATAGGAGTTTGTTCTTTTTCATCCAAGGATAGGAAGTAAATGCTTTTTTTTTCTTCACTACAGATGCTTGTAAAACTTACACTAGCTAAAGTGGAAAGATTTTTGTTTTAAGTGGACTAGTTAAATGCATTATTTACTTTATTACCGTGCAACGTTTTCCTGAATATCTGTTATACGGTTCTTGCTAGCTTCTAGATTGTATTTTTTGCTGTATCTGCATTAGTTGATGTTCATGGGTTCATGGAATTGGAGGGTGGGATGTGTCTATACATGCATACTAGCACGCAATAAATAGAAGGTTCAGGATATCTCATGGGTATCTATGCTCATCTGATTAACAGGTTCGTGAAGAAGTTTCACCAATTGTGATGACTGTTATCTCATGCCTAGTTCCAATCCTTCACCATGCAGAGGTGCTATTTTTGCTTCCTGGATGAATTACATTGTTGTGTTTCTCATCTTCAAGCTGCTATATTCTATATGCATTCTTGTTGGCAGGCTCTCAATAGGTCCCTGGTAGAAAATAGTGCCATCACACTTGGGAGACTTGCTTGGGTCTGTCCACAGATTGTATCGCCACATATGGAGCATTTTATGCAATCATGGTGTACTGCTTTGTCCATGTAAGGCAATTATATATTTCATAGTGAGTGGGCCTGCAATTCTGGTATTATCTGATAGCACATGAATGAAGCTATTCTTGCTTGAAATAGTTGAAATTGAAATTGGAAACTAGTTTGTAAGACGGTTCACTGGATTTTCTACAAAATTGGCTATGGACAATGTGAAATAATGCATCTTTAGGCTTGCAAACAGTTGTTCCATCCCGGAGATTATAGTCAGATTAGAAGTTTAAAGGATGGTGGAAGTAGAAAATTATAAGTAATAGGTCAATATTAATGTTTGAAAACAATCAAGGGGAAAAGTGGCTGCAACTGTAACATGTTGGAATTGGTGGTATTATGATGGATTATGGATAATCGTGTGATGTCATGTGTTTGTCTCAGTATTAGTTTTAATTTGAATTTCTAAATGCAACATTCCATCCTTTGACTTGTTCCTATATAAATGAATTCTTGGCAGGATACGCGATGATATTGAGAAGGAAGATGCCTTCCGCGGTCTATGTGCAGCTGTATTAAAATTCATTCTTGGTTTCTCTTAGTAAAATCATCTTTCACAATTGCAATTTCTTAATGGAATGTTCTTTTACAGGTGAGATTAAATCCATCTGGGGCATTGAATTCACTAGTGTACATGTGCAGAGCCATCGCTAGTTGGCATGTAATATTACAAAAACTGTACTGTTTGATATACCTTTTTTTTTTTTTTTTTTTCTTTTGTGAGCGTGTGCCTGATGTGCATTCTTCTATCAGGTAATAAGGAGTGAGGATCTACACAATGAAGTTTGCCAGGTGTTGCATGCATATAAACAGGTCTCTCTCTATCAAAATAAAACCTCCAACTTTTTCTTTGCAAAACAACTATTTGATGAGTTGTAAAATATACTTCAAATTGATAGAGAAAGGTGTTAACTCATGCTTATGATAGAATAGCACGTATCATGCTTTTATAATAGCATCATTTTTAATTTTTGCCTGGATGTGGGATTACTCTAACCAATTGCTATACCAACATTTCGACAGATGCTCAGGGATGGATCATGGGAACGGTGCCTGTCAGCATTGGAGCCTCCAGTTAAGGACAAATTATCAAAATACCAGGTATAAAATTGTTTGCCTGAGTGGAGATACCCTTCAAGTCTTTATCAGTGGAGCTGGGTTCAGCTTCTGTGATCTGTGGATTGAAAGCTGAGATTTAGTCCAAACTCTCTGAAAGAATGAATTGTTGCAAGAGTACTTGGTGGTGAAATCTGCGACACGATTTTGACTTATCTTATTATTGACTATCGACTCTTGAAAGTTGAAACCCGATTTTTTTTTGACAAATGGAGAAGTGGGAGTAGGATACAAACAGGAAAGGTGCAGTTTTTCAAGCACTCCACGAACATTATAACCATGTGTAAATACAGGTCCATAGTCCTTTTTATCATATAAAGTTTTTAGCTGGAGTGGCCACTGATGTGGTTATTGCTAAAGGTTTGACATAGACTATTAAGTGTTATTCCTCTATTCTTTTATTGTCTATTTTTGCCCCTTTATTCACGGAAAAAGAAAGCAGGAGAAAATCCATGTTTAATGATTCTTTTCTTATGTTGATACTTGATATGGTAACACAGAAAGCAGAGGATGGTGTGGGTTGTTTTCTGTTGTATTGTTGTTCATCATGGGCGATTGTTATAACAAACGAATTTTAATGTTAGAAGCAAATATCAGGTTTCATTGCATATTCTCAAACAATCTACATTTGTTAATTATTATATATGCAAATTCAGTATAACACTTTGGACTGTTTGTCAATCTCATATTCAGTATTCATGATTCATCTCATGAATTCTCACATCCTCCGCAAGCGGAATAGACCAATTCCCACAAAACACCACTTTATTTTCAAAACTTGAAAATCCTGCTATTTGAAGTTTCAGAGTAAATTCTAATTCGGTGCTGCCTGAAATATGATTCAATATCGTTTTTCTTTTCTTCTTGGCTCTTATAAGCAGCCAATTCACATGTAAATACAGAACACAACGTAAATTTCATACGAATAAGAGAAAAAAAAAACAAGAAAAGATATTCATACCAATCCATCACCGGCGATCTCCGCCACCGCTGCGTTCCTTCTCAATCTGCTGCCTCTGCTTCTCGGCGAGTTTCTCAAGAGCCGACTGCACTGCATCTCGGCCACCTATAATCAATCGGGTCACTATTTCTGGATCCTTCTCAAACCGAGCCTCCTCGAACTCCTTCCTAGCGTTCTCCCTCAATATATCCCTCCACAATACGCCTCGCGAATCAGGCCACATGAAGAACCGGGTTGCCCGCTGGATGTCTCGATACAGATGCAGTGCCTCTCGCCGATAACTGGTGAGTCGCCGTCGATTCAGCAACTCTTCCTCGTCTTCATCCATTGATTTCTCTTTCTTCACTACGTGTCGGTCTAATAATTCTTCTATAGTGTCTGGGCCATTGTGTAGGAGGCGCTGATTAGAAGCGACGACGTTCCGTGTGATAAGACTTGTAGAGATTGGTAGATTACGCCATTTCTGCAACCTCGTGCTCATCGTGCTATTCTCTCCACTTTCTCTCTGCGCAGAGGTTATAAAAAAAAAAAACATTGAGGCATTTGATAGGGAAAGGTAAAAAAAATGGGGAAATTACAGTATACACGGTATTGTTTGATTACCTTCTTTTTTTTTTTTTTATTATTTCTTTTATATGGTTTCTTAACCATTCTTTATACTTGATAAAAAAAAAAATATTTTTATATAAAATATTTTTATATAATTATATTTAATGTAATATAATTATTTTGATTTATTTTTTTATATATAATTATAGATAAAAGTTATAATACAATTTGTTATTAATTTATTAAAATTATGTAAAAAAATTATATAAATATAAAGAATTTATATTTGTTTTGATTAATTTATTATATTTAATTACTTTTAATTTTTAAAAAATATTTTTTATATCAATATAAAATATAAGTAATGAAATTTACGATATTTATCTGTCACATTAAAATTTTTTAACGTCTATTTAATAAAATATATAACGAAAATTTTACATGTGTCAAGAGCCTAATAAAATAAAAAAAAATTAAAACAGACGTTACGAGAGTTTCGTCTATTTTATGAAAGTTTTAAAAAGATCAAGAGCCTAATAAAATAAAAAAAAAAGTTAAAGTGAAAGTTTGAACAGCAAAAGAGAGGGTTGTATTTATAATTTTGAACTTAAACTTCTTATAAGCTTGAATAAAGTATCCAAAACGACACCGGTTAACTTATCCCTACTACTAAAACTTTGCGTATTTTAAGGGCACCGTTTTAAAGCAAATTTTTTGTAGGTCTTCTTCTCTCAGCTTTTTACCTCTGCTGCAATTGGAAGCAGAACCATAGCCGACTAGCCGTCAATGGCCATACTCAAATCAAGGTTGCGCATACCCTCCTCTATCTTTCCTTTCTCTCAACTCACTCTTAAACCCTTCTCTGTCTCTTCTTCTTCTTCCAATGTAACCTCACTTTCTCATCTCCAAGACGATGAAAAAGAAAAGCCATTATCTACTCCAACCGCTGCTCTATCTTCCGATGAAAGCATTGTAGCTGATAAATTTCACTCTCTAATCAAAGACCATCACCGCAATAACCCAAACCCTATCCCTTCAAATCCTGACTTCACCAGTCCATCTCTTTCCCTTGATTTTGCCCAAATCTCCACCGTCCATTCCGTCTCCATTTCCTCCTCCCTCGTCCGCCACGTAATCGAGAAATGCGGTGCTGTCCGCCATGGCATCCCCATAGTCCAAGCTGTAGCCTTTTTCAACTGGGCCACCAGTGTCGAAGGGTTCGTACACTCCTCTGAGTCCTACAATGAAATGGTGGATCTCGCTGGCAAGGTAAGGCGATTCGATTTAGCATGGCATATAATCGATTTGATGAAAGCTAGAAATGTTGAAATTAGCATCCAGACCTTCTCAATTCTTATTCGCCGTTACGTCCGGGCTGGTTTGGCTGCTGAAGCGGTTCATGCGTTCAACCGTATGGAGGATTATAATTGCAAGCCTGATAAGATTGCATTTTCAATTTTGATTAGTTATTTGTGTAGGAAAAGAAGAGCTAGTGAAGCTGAGTCTTTTTTTAATAGTTTAAAGGACAAGTTTGAGCCTGATGTCATTTTGTACACCAACTTGGTTCGTGGGTGGTGCCGGGCCGGAGATATACCGGAGGCCGAGAGGGTATTTAGAGAAATGAAAGTGGCGGGCGTTAAGCCGAATGTGTACACATACAGTATAGTCATTGATGCTTTGTGTAGATGTGGTCAAATTACTCGGGCTCATGATGTTTTCGCAGAGATGCTTGATGTTGGATGTGAACCAAATTCTGTAACTTTTAATAATCTTATGAGAATACATGTTAAAGCTGGTCGGACTGAGAAGGTTTTGCGAGTCTATAATCAAATGAAGAGGCTTGGTTGTTCTCCTGATGCCATCACTTATAATTTTCTTATAGAGACATATTGCAAGGATAAGAATCTTGATGATGCCACTAAAGTTCTTACATCGATGGTTAGTAAAGGGTGTATCCCAAATGCTTCTACTTTCAATACTTTGTTTGGTTGCATTGCAAGGTTACAAGATGTCAATGCAGCTCATAGGATGTATGATAAGATGGAGGAATTGAAGTGTAAGCCTGATACAGTGACTTACAATATCCTGATGCCAATGTTTGCGGAGTCAAAATCAACTGATATGGCTTTCAAGTTGAAGAAGGAAATGGATGAGAATGATGTTGAACTTAATGTGAATACCTACCAGGTTCTGATTTCAATGTATTGTCGAATGGGGCACTGGAATAATGCCTATAAATTATTTAGAGAGATGATCCAGGAGAAGTCCCTGAAACCAAGCCTTCCAGTTTACAAGATGGTTCTGCAGCAGCTGAGCAAGGCAGGGCAGTTGAAAAAACACGAAGAATTAGTAGAGAAGATGGTAGACAGGGGATTTGTTACTCGCCCTTTATAGAAGAAGCCATCCCTTCTAAGCCCATGAGCTAAATTTGGTGATTTTCATCACATTTTTGTACTTTAATTTCTTGTTAAGATATACGTGTTTGTTGGATGATCAATGCTATAATTTTTGATATCATAGTGAGACATTATGATTTAATAGGTGAACATATTTTATATTTCTGTTACATGCTTTTAACTTTCAAGCATCAAAATTTCCACAGTTGTTCATCTGATATTGGATAACATCTTTACTAGATTTGTTCCTAAGATGGTTATGTTAACAATATAGGAAACTATTCATCAAAACAAGACACATTAGCACTCGGTTCACTTTTCAAATAGCATCCTTCATATTATAAATTGCATGGCAGCCAAAGAAAAAAAAGAAAGAAAGTTGGCAAAATGCCTCCAATAATTACTAGCGTTTCACCTTCTTTTCCATCTTTTTACCAGTATTACTCTGTGCTCGAATGATCAAACCTTAGGTACCCTCCTTATAAAGGCATCACTTGTTTATTGTCAATTACTCCAGGCAATTCCCCCATTGCTTGTTTTGTCACAAGTCGTACTACTCACCTAGTGAACTCCCCTTCAACAGATGATATAACTCCTACGCATCAATGATGCTTTCTTGAGGGCTTTTTATGACTTAAGCGACCCATAGGATGTTGTTGAATCAAGTGTATTTGAAGATTATGATCGCCATTGAAAACATTGCAACACTTGGAGTGTGGGCAGACTTGTTTAAACTTCTTATGGCAATCGTTGTTATGCAAGTGAAACCCATTTACTTTGGCGAACGAACGGCCATCATGTATGCATGCAAATTCTTCATTTTCATGGAACTTCTTCACATGTGCCCTGATATGCTTTTTGTCACGAAATACATTGTGACGTACTTTACACCTTCTCTTCAACTTTCTATGAACCTGTTTATTATGTGCAATAAAATCATTAAGTCCAGGAAATTCTTCGCGATCATGAAGGCATTTGAATGGGACTTGCTCTTCTGCGTCTTCCATCACTTCTTCTGACAAAAATAATTGATCAAGTTCCATTGTATCTTCCATCTCTTCTTGTGATGAAATGTACGGATCCATATCCATCTTGACAAATGAATTACACTCGATTTTTCTGTAGATAGCTTTGTAAAAATGAAAAGATACAAAGGACAGAAACCTTTAACAAAATGGAATAGTGGAAATATGTTTAAGCTCCTCTTATATTTTATTAGATGTGATACATGAAAGGTCACGTTATTAAATTTTGAATTTAAAGGGGAGAACTAGAAGGCTCTGCTGTTATCGAAGCATCCACGCCTAATTTTTTTTTTTTATTTTGCTCAAGCATCCACGCCTAAATTTCAGTAAAACCTATCAAGTTCATTAATTATGATGATAAGCATGAATTATTTTTGTAACGTTAGTTCATTAATATTAATTTATAAGTTCAAAACCTTATCTCTTTACACTCAGAACATAAACCATCTTCTGTCACCCTCCATTCCAGCAATTATTGATGCTCCACTCGCAGTTTTGTCTTCGAAAAGTTTCTAGGCTGATCTCATGTCCATTGACATATGCACTGCATTATTTTAACTTGCATCAAACTGAGGCTTTTCAAAGAACATGTTTCACTGATACATAACATCACCATTGAAACATTGGAAACAATAAACAAGCAATGAATTTCTCGATTAATTGTCCATTACACTGAGGAACTTAATCCTTGAAATAATGAACTATATTAAGTCAGCTATGAATTGCCCTGCATATCAAGCATCTCATCCAAGCCTTTTAATCTCTCAAATCCTTCACTAATAAGAAATCGGATCCTCTGCTTGTCCTTGCAATTCCGGTTATTCTCCATCTCTTGTCTAATAGTCTGTTTCAATTCAACTGTAGATTTGCACAACAAAATATTATCATAAGCCTATAAAATTTTAGAAAAAAATCACAAAAGAAGATATTTTTTATGCAATTTATAAAATATGATTCACACGAGGCAACACCAGACAAATTGTTACAATTGCTCCAAATAACTCTAGAGGTCTATTCACAGTCGAAAACTTTATAAAATATGAGAAATAGGTTTTTTACTTTTATAAAAAGAAAAGCATATGAGAAATAATTTTGAAAGCTAGGAAAATGATATAATGGTAGAACAAACAGTAAACATTAAACATTAGGACCAAAAGGCAAATGGTTGTTTCCCTAACTAATATTGCAGCAGGTAGGAATCTCCAACAAAAATGGTGCAAAAAAATCTTTTCAATGAGTATCTACCAAGGCCTCATTAAGTTCAGATAGATATGAGGTAATGCCTAAACTTCAGGATAGAAAACCAGTGTAAGCAACATATTTTAAAGCTGACAAACCAAACCAGTCTAGCCCAGAAAATTAACGGAAATTAGGTTCATAATCATAGAAAGTGACAAACTTTGCAAAGAAAATAATTTTTAAAAAAATGGATAAGTCCATCATCAAGATTCATAGGCATATAGCAGTGAATTTAAACTTAAGCGAAAAACAATATTGAAAAAGAGTTGCAAGTGCCTAGTTTTGAATTAAGGGAAATTAAACAAAGCAAGAACAAGATTAGCGAATGTCTTGATAGTAATGATTTCTATAACAGATTCACCTCTAGCATGATCAGGGGCTCTTCGTGCAGTCCTTAGCGCTTGTCTATATAGCTTCAAAACTCGAGCACGAAGAATAAAGTCCTGCAGATCAAAGGAGAGAACCATGGCTGTTTCTCTTCCCCAGGTAATGTGCAAACCAATAAAAAATTATTCTCAATCCCAAGTTTAGCAAAATGCAGTAAAAATTTCATCATAATAAAACATATTTATAGAATATCCAAAAATCACTTGCAAAATTTGGGCGAGAGCACAAAAATCTCTCTCTCACTCTCTGAATCGAAATAGCAGAACCCTAATTCAAACCGACACAGCCTACTCCTAACCATTAAGATTAATCTACAATCATTCAATTGTTGAGATCCCTAAATCAGTGAAATCTCAGAAACGGAAGCTAAGGTTTTCAATTTCGTAACGAAAATATTAAAATTCACATACCTTTATGCAGAGAGACAAATCGGAAGATTAGGTTAGGGTTTAACCAGAACAGTCAACTACTGAAATGTAAATGGCTATAGCAACCAACGACGTGGCGTTTGATTTACAAAGAAACTTGTCCTTTTTTTTTTTTTAACAATCAACGACTTGTCGTTCATTTTGGAAGTGGATATGCATACACCTGGATTCCTCCCAAGTAACTTTCTAAAGGCAAATTATTTGATAATTTGGAGAGTTATTACAAGAAGTTATTGAGATAATTACTAAAAAATAAGAAGGGTAAAATATGGCAAAATTAATAATTTTGTCCATGCATTTTAAAAAATTCACTCTTTAGTCTCTCAGATTTTGTCCTGTTATAATAAATAGTCATTTCGTCTATTTTTTTTTTATATTTTTTCATAAAAAATAATAATAATAATAATAATAATAATTTTAAATATAAAGCCATCACCGAGCTCTCACCCACTCGCCTCTCTCTGCACTTTCACTTTTCCTTTCACTAACCCAAACGAACCCAACCCTCATTGAGTCAATCACAGTCTC
This sequence comes from Vernicia montana, assembly GCA_949750685.1. Lineage (NCBI taxonomy): Eukaryota > Viridiplantae > Streptophyta > Magnoliopsida > Malpighiales > Euphorbiaceae > Vernicia > Vernicia montana. The sequence continues at coordinate 2,734 of CATKHJ010216035.1, read as the reverse complement.
ACCTCTCTCCCGATTCACTCTTTGTCGCCATCACCATTTCTCTCTCTCTCTCTCTATCCTTTTTTTCTTTTTTTAAAACTCATAAAGACAAATTAGCAAATTGACTTATAGTGGCCAAACAAATCTCATGCTCGATCGGTGATGGAGGAGACGACCGAAGCACTTAGACTGGGCTGTCAATGACAATCAACGTGGAACGACGTTGTTGTCCAGATCGGAGCTAGGATCGAGCTTGCAGCGGTTGGCAGTGATGGGTACCTCTTCTTCGACGTTGTCTCTTTCACCGATGATCGGTCGCTAGGATCTGATTATTTTAGCAAACACTTCCAATGTGAGCCATTTCAGTTATTTTCAAAGGTCTAGCGTCAAATAATTTATTGTTTTTGTCAGTTGGATTGTCGCCAAACGCACTCCTCTTGGCCAATGCCAGTCCGTCCAACACGAAGGTCTATTTTTTGAAATTTTTTGGTTCTTTAATCTCCTTCGTATAGAATTAGGGTTTTAATTATGATGGAGAGCTGGAAATTTATTTTTATTGATTTAGATTTGTATTGAGGTGTAAAGGTAAAGGAAAAAATTAAGATAGAAAGATATGCAACAAAGCATATTGAAGCAGGAAAGACCCAAAAAATTAATTTGTTTAATTTGTAAATTTAATTTTGATTAATTTGTTTAATTTGATTTGTTGATTGATTTCAGTTTGTAAAGGATAAACCTCAAGAATAACAATTTGTACCTCATATTATATATATCTGTACCAGCTCATTATTTATTTGTATTTATCTATAATAGCTGTTGTAACAGCTTCTGGTTTTATCCTTGATATTTCTGTAACTCTTTGTATAAATATTGTCACTTGAAATCAATAAGAATCATTGAAGCTCAATATTCCATATGGTATTAGAGCCCTAAAATACTCTAACGAGTTTCTCTTCTTCGATCCTTATTTTTTTCCAACCATGGCAAGTTCTTCAATGACTATTGTGCAATTAAATGCACCAACTCATTTTCCCATCAAGCTTACTTCTACTAATTTTCCTGTATGGAGGAAACAGATTAGATCAACTCTCATTGGCCTTAACTTGGTAGAGTATATTGATGGAAGTCTATCCAAACCATCACAGTTGCTTGATAGCGAAAAGCAGAAAATTAATCCAGAGTACACTACCTGGTATCGCTAAGATCAAATTCTGCTGAGTGTAATCCTTGGCAGCTGTTCTGACAGCATTCAACCAATTATCTCTTCTGCTGAGACTTCGAACGAAGCGTGGGAGCATCTTACTCATGGTTACGCAAATTCCTCAAGATCCAGAATCGTCTCACTCAAGGCCAAGCTAGCTAAGAATCCAAAGGGTACCAAATCGGTTGCTGAATTTCTATATGACATGCGATCTATTGCTGATGAACTAGCCCTGACTCAAAACCCGATCAGTGAAGAAGATCTCATTATTCATATCATTACACAGTTAGGAGATGAATTCAATACTATTGTTGCTGCCATCAAAGTTCGTGAATCACCAATTTCTTACTCAGAATTGTTTGATAAGTTAACTGATTTTGAGAGACTCTTGAAGGAAAATAACTCAAACTCCCTTCCTGTACTTGCCACGGAAAATGTTGCACAAAAGCAAACCTAACAGTCTTATAAATCTTCTCAAGGAAATTCAACCTCTAACTCAGGACATCATTCAAACTTTCGTAGATTCCGTGGTGGCTTTGGTGGCAATAATTCTCATTCATGGACAAATCAAAATGACAATAGATCATATCGTTCTAATTTGTTTTGTCATTTCTGTGAAATATCAGGTCATGATACACGTGATTGTAGGAAGCTTGCAAAGTTCTTGAAGGAGAACCACATCTCTGTTGTTGGTTCTTCGAATACAACTACAAATCCTAGTCCTGTTGCAAATGTTACCACATCTATGAGTACAAATGCTATGCATCAACCTTGGTTATTTGATAGTGGAGCTTCACATCATGCGACATCCAATTTGTCTGCCTTGCAAACCTACTCTGACTATGGGGGTCCGGATGAGATATTTTTGGGTGATGGTAAAGGTCTCTCTATTTCTCATACTGGTCACATAAATATTCATACACCCCACCGTGCACTTTCTTTGTCTAATGTTCTCTGTGTTCCTAGTTTACGCAATAATTTAATTTCTATTGCAAAATTGTGCAAGTCTAACCCAGTTTCTGTTGAATTCTTCTCCTCTCATTTTCTTGTGAAGGATTTTCGCACGGGGGCGTCTCTACTGCAGGGGGAGAACATAAATGATGTTTATTGTGCAACCTTTCCTTATTATCCTCACATAAATGTCACTACCAGTTCATCTTTATCTGATTGGCATCACAAGCTTGGTCATCCCTCTAATAAAGTTCTTAGTACTGTTCTTAGGCATAATGGTTTAATTTCTTGCTCGTCAATTTCTAATTTTCATTGTACTTCATGTTCCATCAATAAAAGTCATAAATTACCTTTTTTCGATAATTCTCTTGTTCGCACTAAACCTTTAGAACTTGTCTATACAGATGTTTGGGGGCCAACTAAAAAATCTATTGATGGCTATGAATATTATATCATTTTCGTTGATCACTTCACTAAATACATTTGGTTGTATCCTATGAGAAAAAAATCGGATACTTATTCTTTATTTTCTCAATTTAAAAGGCTAGTGGAAAATTATTTTCAGACACAAATTATTTCTATTTTTTCAGATAATGGGGGTGA
>CATKHJ010215962.1:0-20912 GCA_949750685.1 Vernicia montana | reverse complement strand
ATAATATATTTGATGACGATTCTTTTCATTATAATTTTATTTTAATTTGTCAAGATACATTCTCGATGCAGCTTGTTACGAATTTTGAGTTCGTCACCTTATCATCAATTTCAATAGTTACGAATTTAGTTTCGTCACTATATAATACATTTGATGACGATTCTTTTCGTTATAAATTTATTTTATTTAGTCAAGATACATTCTCGATACACCTTATTACGAATTTTGATTTCGTCACCTTATTATTAATTTCAATACTTACGGATTTAATTTTTATCACTATATATCATATTTGACGACGATTTATGTTCTTGATGCACCTTGTTACGCATTTTACTTTCGTCATTATAAACTGATATTATTCTACATTATAAATCGTCACAAAATAATTTCAATTTGTCATAAAAAATTCTTAATAAAATTAGTTACTAATTGACTAATTCGTCACAATAAGTTTTTAATTGGTGACAAATATGTTCCTCATAAATTAGTATTATTTAGTCATAAAAAATATTCCCTCCAAATTTTTGGAGGGGAATGTTGCCTCCAAATACAATTATGACGATTTTCAAATTGTCGTCACTAAATTTATTATGTAGTGACGAACTAGGTAATATAATATGACAACATTTTTATTGGTCATGAAAATAAAATAATTAGTGACGAATTGAGTTTTTTGTCATATTAATTAGCTTTTTTGTGACGAAATTACTTGCGTTATAAAAAATTTTGTCATATAATGTGCGATTTCTTGTAGTGCTTCCTGAAGATTGTTAAGATCCTGTATCCAAATCCAGCAAGTTGGGGTACTATTTGCTCCATCTCTCCGTTTGCTATTTTCCTTTCCAGTGTAGGAATAAGCTAAGCATCGGCAATCACTAAGACACTCCTTTCTGCATTCTGTATCATTATTAACCTCAAATTTTGATTCTGTATTCCCCACTTTCATATTCTTCAATTCCAAGAAGATATCGTTTTTGCTACATGTTGTTGAATTTCTGGTGCATCCACCAGAAAATTCTCTGATGTCCCAATTCTCTTGAACTTTAGGCCTGAAACCTGGCAAACATTTGCAGGCCAACTTATTGTTGGTATTGCAACTGCCAAAGCTTCCACAAGCATCAAGCACACTACATCTGTCTGTTGGTTCCTGCCACATTAAAGACCATTCTTTCTTGTACATATCCAAGCTCCAATATTGTATGTTCCCACTAAAATTCATCACAATCCTTTTGTTATCATAATTGGAGAGTGGTGTGACATTCTTGTTGAATAAAAGGTTGTCTACTGCAGGAGGTATTTCAGCTGAGTGAAAGAATTCACCTGACATCCCACTTCTCCAGTGAGGGATATAGCTATTTCGGAGGATGATGAACTGGTTCTCTTCTACTTGATATAACTTAAATGTGAATTTCCCAGGTTTTGGATCAATTTCACTAGTCCATGAAGTCAATATAAGGTTGTGCTTGTTGTTCATCTTCATACCTAAAATAAATGTATCAGTTGGGTGTTCAAAGCTTTGCCATAGATTCATTTCCCACTGATTCCTCAAAACCAAGTTTCCAGAATCCAAGAGCTTAGCCTCCAAATGCTTGAATCTTGGATTTGAAAGTCTCTCAAGATCTGTAGACCAATAAACTTTTCCAGATTTATCCGATACCTTGAGGTTGCCATATTGATCTATAGCAAAAAATCCACCAGTTTCTGCAAGTGGGGAATCTCGATTGGCAACCCATATAACTGTTCTTGGATCTTTGTAATACCATATACCCACATACATTCGGTTATCAGAACTTCCAGCAAGAGTGAAGAACCCCAGTTCGAATCTTTCTCCAGATGAAACAAGAGTTTCTCCATCTTTAAGCATACTTATAACTGAGATAGTATCTCTACCAAAGGAACGTAGAACAGAAGAACACAAAATGAATAAACAAAAAAGGAAGATGGCATTTAGCATGTTATCCACAGATTTCAACAACAGTGTAGCTAATGATACAAGGTTGATGCAGAGTTCAAAAGATGGTGTCTAGCAAAGAATAGTCATAGCTTATAATTAATTAATTATAAAAGTCACACCTGCATTATTTGGTTATTGGTATGATCGCACCCCTGGATAACTTTTACACTGAAATTGTACTATTTGTACATTGTGCCTCAATTAATTTTACACTGTATCTATATTAATTTTTGCATTGCATTTTCTGTGTTATTATACATTGTGTCTATAATTTAATTACACTGTGTTATTTTTCACACTGTCAGCAATTAAATTGTATTGTGTTATTTTTACACTATGTTATTATTACACAGTGTTATTTCTACATTGTCTGTTATTTAATTATACAATGTTATCTCTACATTAGTTGACATTTAATTAGACAGTATTATTTTCTGCAATGTCTGTAATTTAATTACACAGTGTTATAATTGTTCTATGTTATTTTTGCACTGTGCATAATAATTAATTCTATGATTAATAATATGTAATTATGTGATTAATGATGATTAGTAGAGTTAATTAAAGATTAAGTAGTAAGATGCATGTGTGACTATTGATAATTAAAGTAAATGATGGAGTGCTAAAATTTTTTTAAGGGGCCAAATATTTTAGTACCACATAGCTACCACAAAACCAAAAGCAAGCTCAGTGATTGTCTAATGTCTCTTTAATTGGCTAAAATAGACCAATTATACTGCCTTATCAGAAATATGGTATCTTTTTAATCAGTTCATTGATTCTTCAAACAAGCAGTCCATGACAAGATTTTTGGCAATTGGAGATTAGATGCTCCAAACATTGTACAGCTAACTTTTTGGAATGGTTCTGAAGACTTTGACTTATAATATGGTATATCTCTCCACACAAACAAAATTCACAATTCAGGACTAAACATTTGGAAATGTCCAACCCCAATCCTATTCATTAATTTTATCATGAGTTATAAAACAGAGCCAACCCTGATGTGGCCACAAAATAATGATTTACAGGTGACAATTTTTTCACCTCAAAATCTCAATCTGAAAAAATAGGATAAAAAATCTGACCCATGTGGACAATATACAAAGATATTAATATTGAATCCTAATAACACAAAACAATTTATTTTTAGTTTTAAAATTCAGAAATTTATGAAAATATCCTAAAAGTTATTAAATTATATAATAAAAAAATCCCGAATAATTATAATAAAAAAAACCAAAGAAATAATAAAAAATCATGAATTAATTATAAAATAACATATGAGCTAAATGCGTAATTTTGGCCCTATACTTTATAAGATTAGCCATATACATTTTTTTTAAAGAGTCATATACACTCTTAAACATTACGACTAACATCTATAATCTATAATATATATATATATATGTCACACCTCAAAATTATTGGTGTGACAGTCCTAGGGTATGAGTAGATTTAAAATTTCTATAATAATCCAATCATTCATTTGTGTTTTTTGGATCAATACATAAATAATCTCTAATACAAAGATTGGAATTAAGCTTAATAGTTTTTACAAATGAACACAAAAGATATAAGCTTATAGCATAAGGTGTTCTAAAAACAGAGTATGAATTTGAAGTTTAAGGATTTGAGTTATAAGCACTTGAATCCCTTGGAATCTCTTGCTCTTCACTTAAAAACATTTTCATTTTATAGTCCTTGACTTTAGATACAAAAATATGGTTGTTCTTATTAGAAAGGGACATTTTTCGTACTTACATTATCAACTAACGGCTCTTTGATACTCTGCAGATTTTGCTGATAGATACAAATAACACCCATGAATGTGCTGTAATAGTTGTTACTTGTCAACTGTAATGGTGGTGAGATTGTTGGTAATAGGGGTAATTTTAGGCTCGGTCCAGCTCCATCATTTCATCCTTTAAGTGGTAACGGTTGTTACTAAATAGTAACTCTCGTTGCTATAAGACTAGTAACACTTGTGAAGGAATGGTACCGCTCGTGAATTTTATCTCTGTCCCAAATTCTTGAATTTTGATTTAAGTATAACGGGGTGAATAATACATAATGCCTGTTATACCCTGCATGCTGCAAACACTTGAAAACAAAAATCATATAATGTTTTAATTAAATTTACTAAGTTTTGGCAGCATAAAAACACACATGAGGACAACAATAACAATTCAATCAATGTGTAAATTCACATTTATTTTTTACCAAATTATGTAAAATGTTTATCTCAAAACTACAATATTTGTAAATGCATATTTTATTGAAATGAACAAAAAAAAAACTCATTCCATTTAAAAAAAAAAAAGGAATGATCAAAACAAATTATAAACAACCAAATTTATACAAGCTCGCAATATCTTTATAAGATATATCTATTACAGTTGCTTCTAATTAGCATATTCAAAACATAAAATACATGCCTTTTACTTGAAAATAAAATTTATTTTAAAAAATTACTTTGATAAAAAATACATTCATAATTTCAATAACATATTTTAAAACCATATATATACAAAAATAATAAGAATCGTGCATTGCACGAGCATTCTACTAGTATAATTTTTATAAAGAAAGCTATAAGATGATTATTGAAAATTGGAAAATTCACTAACTTTAAGGGGTAAATAGCACCAAAAATACTAAACTTTAGTGATCTTTTCAATGTGGTCACAAAAGAAATTTTTTTTGCTGGAAAGTACCTAAAGTTTTAAAATTTTTTCACATGAAGGTCACTGGTTGGAATTCAGGCTTGAGAGGCTGACGTGGCATGCCACATCAGATACTTATGGTGTCTCATCTTGCCAGCCTGGTGACACATCAGCAAAAAGCTCCATGTCACATTACCATGTGGATTAGCTCTACTGACTCAGCCTGTCCCACTTTTTAAATGATGTGTATTCATCCCACCAATGCATGCCTGACACGTGTCAATTACCCACGTGAAATTTTTTTTACCCTTTTCTCTTATGCCTTCGTTTCTCTCTCATGGTTTTTTATTCTCTCACTAGACTCTCTCGATCTCTCTCTAAAATCTCTCTCGATCTATTTCTACAGACCATATGAAATCGATTTAGGGCTTGAGATTTATAGGACTAGGTTGAGCGGAAAAATTGGCGCTCAATTTTCTTGTACTTTGTTTATTAGAAATTAGGAATTAATTTAGAAGGTTTAGGGTTTGAAGAGAGAAGAAAACGAAGGAAAAGGTAGAGGATATTTGAGTATGGGTTTAGATCAAAGATATTATATAGAAGACAAGTAGTGATTTCATAGTATAAAATAGATCGAAGAAATGGATTGAAGCCAGAAGAGTTTCCTTCCAATTACTGTAAGTATCCTATCTATTCTATTATGTGAATGGGATCGATGGGATGATGTTGATTTTTGTTTTTATTGTGTTGGTACTTGGTTGATAGGTATTATTGAATCGGTGTAGTAATAGATGTGGGGACCTGTAATAGAACGCTGACAAAAGTGCATAGAATTAGGGTTTTGAATGTAATATTGATATAATTAGGGTTTTTTTTTATAATTTCTTACTTATTATATGATTATTCATCGTTTTTACAGTGAGATGATTGGTTTAATTTTAGTCTAAATAATTCAATTAAGTCTTTTAGGGTTTTGTTTATTTTAGGGTTAAATAGATTGGGTATTTAGGGTTTTGTTTATTTTAATTCAATTAATGGTTTCTAATAGGAAATCAATTTAATATATCATATAATTGAAACAAACACATATATGTTTGACTATTTTTAGTTTGGATTTCTCTAAAGAACAATCTGTATCACATCTCTAATAAACTTGATTAACTTTGTTGACCTTAAGGTTTTATATGTGATTTTGATGATGCAAAATATTATTACTACTAACAAATTTGTTTAGTGTTGTTGGTATTAGTAGGTAATCTTTGATTGCCATTGATGCAATGAAGTAAAGAAATTAAATATGAAGATCAAGATGAAATCATGAAGCAATAAAGATGGGAAGAGCTATATAACATATGAGGGCAATAAAAAGAACATGTGAAACTAAGAAACTCATGAAAGCAAAACTGTTGACTAAAAGTTTGAAGAATAAACTGTACTGCTTGGAAGAGTTTATGTAATACCCTAGACCTTAAATAATTTAATTTATTAGATTGAATGTTAATGTGCTTAGTAAGTTTAAATTCAATGTTATTGCATGTGAAATTGAGTATTTAAATTTTGATAAATTCCATAAGCAAGTGAGTATTGATGAGTATGAATGTGTAACATATGACCAAGTATTGGGCAAGCCCATGCATAGGGTGGCCGGCCATGGTGAAGAAAATGGTGGGAAAATAAAGCCAAATTGATTTTGTAGTGTGTTAGAAATGAGGTTAGTGGAAAGTGGGTCCCACTTTCCACTAACACCATTTTTATAATAGCTTTGGCAAGGTTCATTGAATTTAGTCACTTTGCATCATTCTATTTTCAAGTGAAATTAAAATTAAATATAAATTGCAAAGCTTCTCTTGGAAGCTACACAATTCTAGCCATCCATTTCCCATGATTTAATCATAGCCATCCTTTTCACTTTAAGTCAATCATCCAATTGCCAATGCTATCATCTTTTTCATTTTTTCAAAAGCTATTAAGAACAAAAGCTTCAAACTTTCTTTCTCCTTTCTTTACTTCATTTGACTAAAGCAAATCACACCATCAAAGGGAAAGTTCTAAAGGTAATCATCTATAACCTGAGTTATTTTCTTCCTTTAGATAATGAGTTATATGTTTGAATGCCATGAAAACTTTTATTTTCTCTTTCTTTTGGTTCATCCAAATGGGTTTCTTGAAAGGGAACTTCTTTGAGAAAATGCTATTAGATGATGATTTATAAGCATGATTTAGGAGTGTTGAGTGTGTGGAAAATAAATTTCCAAAAAGGATTTCAAACTTTCTCATTTTGATGATGATGGGTTTGATCAAAAGTGAGTTTTTAAAATCCTTTGTTTGTTCTATGTGTTGATTGATGATATGAGTTAAGTTATAAGTCATTTGGATGATATAGAAATTGATTTTGGATTTAGTCTTGGTTTTGAGAATGTTGATTTTTCCTTTTCTAGCCATTTGGGAATTTTGCCTAAATCCTACCTAGATTTGAGATACGGGCAGTGATACGGCCGTATGGTTGGGCGTATCATTTATACTGGATGATTTTCTTTGAGATACAGGCAGTGATACGTCCGTATGGTTGGGCGTATCATTTATACTGGATGATTTTCTTTGTCATACGAGCAGTGATACAACCGTATGCTTGACCGTGTGACAAACTGCAACATGTTTCTATTTCAATAATTGGCATGCTAAATTGATTTATGTATATGACCAATATGAGTTATAATTGAAAGGGAATTGGACATTGGTCCAAGGCCTAATCGGCCCTAATAGTGAAAGTATGTGTATGATTGTTGAATTGTCGATTATGTTGATATATGATTTGTATACTAAGTATAGATCTAGAAGTATGGGAATTAGAATCTGACTTAGTTCTATAGATAAGTTGGGAATGATGATCTAAATTGTGATTAATTGGAATGGTTCTTGTAGAACCCAGAGACAAAGTACAAGAGCAATAGGACAATCATCATTTCTGCTTGTGCTAGTTAGGAGCAAAGGAGTCCTAAGGTGAGTACATGATAATCAATATGTTATGGGCATTATCCCATTGTGTAACCACTCATTCATCGTATCAAATTGATTTCTTGATTGAACTTACATTCTATTGATGATTATTCATGAACCCTATATGTTGGAATATCTACTTGAGACCATTGGTCTACCTTACATCGATATAAAGATAGTATATTGAAACCTTTACTCTTTGATGAGTACCATAGTTCATTTGTATTCCCTAATGCTTTCAATTATGAAAATGTGATAAATCATCTAAAGCAGAAATTCCCATCTGATGTGGGGTATACATCAGTCATGTGCACATGTTAAGAAGGCCCGACAGATAGGGATAGTATATCCGCCTTAGCTGGGAAAGGTGGTCTTAGCCGGAAGACCTGATCAATCTCACGCTTTGATATCATTAGGAGTGTTCGAGGCATTAGCCGTCACTCGATCTAAATGTTAATGGGAACATACCGTTCTCGGATATATGATTTCTGCTAAAAATAAAATGAAATGAATTGTACTTAATTGCTTTACCTTGAATCCCAATTATTAGTATTATAAATGAATCCCCATTGTGATAATTTCAGTTACCTAATTGTTCATTTAGCCTAAAAGCATTAAAGCTATCTTATTCTTACATTTTACATTGTACCTAGCTGGCATAACATATTGATTTATTATGTATTCACTGAGATTTTATCTCACCCTTTAGTGGTTTTCATTTTTTTTCAGGTGCTATAGAGGTTGTGACAAGGTAAAACTCAAGCTCCATCTCTTTACTTGGGGGTTACTCTATCCGTTCTCATTTTGCTGTATCATAATGAGTATATATCTCTAATAGACTAGTTTGGAGTTCCATGGTCATTATGGTATTATAGTAATATAGATTATTGAATTCTATAATTTCATTTGGGATTGTAATAGTTATTCTATATACTACAGTTGTTAGTATAAACTGGACTGTAATCGATGGTATATTTTGGTACGTATACACAAGTATAGTATATGTTTGATGAATGGATGATATGGAAGTGATCTTGTATTGTGTATCAAGTTATGATCTAGGTATTTTTGTTTACTTATTTAGTATTAGTTTGGTATTGGGTTCTACGGGCTTAGGTGACCTTATGTTTCCCTGAGTCCTAGGACAGTCATGACTTAAAGTTGGGTCATGACAAGGTTGGTACCAAAGTGTAACTTATGTCTAATATAGACTTCATACGTATAAGAGTCATAGAGTATAAGTTGAACCATGGAACATAGGATTCCTAAACGTCCTTAAAGTCCATCAAAAAGTTAGTTCCGCGTAAACTCAATATATATATGTGTTTTCCAATTAAATGATTATATACTTGCTATATGTGATAATTATTGAGATTGCTAACCTTATTGTATAGATGCCTCTACGAAGATGATGATATAGATCAGTGAGAGAGGGGGAGATATCGGATGTGGGGTCAGGATTTCCTGAGCATATATGTATGACTTGTGGTAGACTCGATCACCCAGCTGAGAGATGCCCACTTAGGTGTCGTAGGGTATCACCTTCTTTGTTATCTATCGGGCACATGAGTGTTGGTCCTGTAGAGAGTGGAGCTACACATGAGGGTATGGATAGAGACATGGGGGATGCTGACAGGGTTTAGTCACTTGTAGTAATGTTATATATATATGTATAGCCTAAGATAGATTAGAAGGCTTGAAGGAACTATAAGGCCAGTAGAGTAGTATGTGATTAGTGTCTATAAAGATGCATATATATATATATATATATATATATATATATATATATATATATATAGTATGGGTAAAGATGTCCGATTTGTGATACAACGTGTTTGTTTATGAAAGGCCCTGTGTGGCAAGTATATAGTGAACATGAGACACGAGATTAATACTTTTGTGATCTAACATCATTTTTGTACTAGTAAAAAGATGTAATGAAAAGTTATATGGAATATATAAAAGAGCAGTTATATTACATTATGACAGTGTTTTAAATACATATGTGAATATTTATACATGATTAAAAGTGGACAAAATGTGATGCAATTGTGACTGACTGAATAATGCTATGATTGTGTAAGAATGCATATTTATCATGAATTAGTATAGCATGTGAATTATGTTGAGATGATTATTGAATTTTGGTATTTATCTATGATAGTATGCCATCTCGAAGAAGAGTGCGATCAGAGGGGCATGACTCCTCTAATAGTGATAGTATAGCACCGAATGTTGCTTCGGTGGTTGCCTCGATTCACGCTAAATCTGAGGGATTAACTCGATCAAGACAACATGTTACTGATGATGTGGAATTTGAGACTCAAGAGAACATGGAAGCTATAAGGCAAGAGATACGCGAGTTAAGGCACGAACTTGCAGATTTGAGGAGACATCAACAAAAGATGCCTACACCTCCACCAAGAGCACCGCCTGTTTAGAGGCGTGATAAAGGGATTCCTCCTCTATCGCCGAGATCACCACGACGAGTACGGAGAAGGAGAATGCTTCCCGATGAAGGAGTCACTGTGAATGACTTTAATAAGATGAAACCTCTTGAGTTCAGGGGAGAAGAGGGTGAAGACCCACAAAAGTTTCTAGATGAATTAGATAAGATCGCACAAAGATTGCTATGCTCTGATGAGAAGGTGATTGAGTTGGTTGGGATGCAACTTAAGAAAGAAGCATGGGAATGGTTTCAAAGGAACATCGAAGACCGGTTGTATGGAGATGAACCGCCCAGTTGGGCTGAGTTCAAGCAAGAAATGCTCGATGAGTTTCTAACAGAAGGAGAAAGACAGAACCGTGCACTTCAATTCAAGCAATTGAAGCAGAAACCTGGTATGTCTGTGTCCGACTACGCTAGAGAATTCAAAAGACTCAATAAATATGCTCCGCATATTATGCCTACAGAAGCAAGTGAAATCGATAAATTCTGAAGAGGTCTAATCGCATCGCTCTATAATGTGCTTATGGCCATAAATTTCTCCACTATGGCTAAGTTAATCGATAGAGCTAAGCTGATGGAAGCGAGACACAAGGCAGAGAAAGTTGAGAGAGCTGAAAGGGAGCAGATGAAGAATATAGAGGCCAAGGTAATTAGCAATGAAGTGGAAATACTAAAGCTAGGGAGCATACTGCACCTACTACTGCTCAGTATCAGTCTCGAAGAGGAAATAAGAACAGATAGTGTGTCTGTTGCATCAACACTTGGAAACGTGAGCACTTATCGGTCAGGACAATAGAATCAAACTGTCTACAACTGCACTACCAGTGGCAAAAGGCATGGAGGAATTTGTTGCAAAATTTCGGGAGCTTGCCATAGGTATGGGCAAGTAGGGCATTTCGTTAAAGATTGTCCCATGAGAGGGGAACAAAGAACAACTACTGTTGCTTCACAACCAACTGTACAGATGAGTCGAGCTGATAATTGTGGACAAGGAGGGAAAGGTAGGAATCAAGGCCAAACCTCCGGTTCTATACAAGCAGTTGAAGGGAAAGGAAAAGGAAAAGTCTATGCCTTAAATCCGCAAGAAGCACGAACATCGAACAATATGGTAACAGGTATTGTCCTTATTCATTCTTCATACGCGAGATGTTTGTTTGACTCTAGTGTAACACACTATTTCATATCACCTTGTTTTGCAAAGAAGTTAAATAGAGTTAAGGAACTAATGCATGAATATTTAGCTATAACGACACCTTTAGGTGAAACTATAGAAGTGAATCAAATATATAGGGAGTGTGTAGTGGAAGTTGAAGGTAAGCAATTCGTGGAAAATTTGATCAAGCTAGAAGTGTTGGAATTTGACGTCATATTAGGTATGGATTGGTTGTCAAAACATAATGCCTATGTTAAATGTCGTGAAAAGAGAATTAGATTCAAGATGGAAAATGGAGAAGAAGTTGTGTATCAAGGAGAGCAAAATTATGTACCCGCTAATCTTATCTCTGCCATTAGACCTAAGAGGTTGCTGAGAAAGGGATGTTGAGCCTATTTAGCTCAAGTGGTGGATACGAGGAAAGCCTCTAAGAGTATAGGGGAATTGCCAGTCATAAGTGAATTCCTATATGTGTTTCCGGATGATTTACTAGGATTACCACCGGATAGGGAGATCGAGTTCAACATCGAATTACTCTCGGGTACACAACCCATATCGATACCTCCATATCGAATGGCACCGTCTGAGCTAAAGGAACTGAAGATGCAACTACAAGACTTACTGGACAAGGGTTTCATTCGACCCAGTAGCTCACCATGGGAGCCCTAACACTGTTCGTCAAGAAGAAAGATGGATCTTTCCGACTGTGTATAGATTATAGACAGTTGAACAAAGCGACAGTGAAGAACAAATATCCTCTTCCCAGAATCGATGATCTGTTTGATCAGTTACAAGGAGCTAGTTACTTTTCAAAAATAGACCTGCATTCTGGGTATCATCAACTCAAGATTCTAGGAGGAGACATTCATAAAACTGCATTTAGAACCTGGTACGGCCACTACGAGTTTACGGTGCTACCTTTTAGGTTGACAAACGCACCAGCAGCTTTCATGGACTTAATGAACCGTGTGTTCAAGCCCTTCCTAGACAAGTTCATTATTGTCTTTATTGACGATATCTTGGTCTACTCGAAGAACAAAGAAGAGCACGAGGAACACCTGAGGATGGCATTACAAAAGCTGAGGGAACACCAGTTATATACAAAATTGTCAAAGTGCGAGTTCTGGTTGGATCTCGTGTGTTTTCTATGACACATAATGAGCAAAGATGGAATTCATGTAGATCCCAAAAAAGTGGAAGTAGTTGCTGATTGGCCATGACCTACTACAGTCACTAAGATTCAAAGCTTTTAGGATTGGCCGGGTACTATCGGCGATTTGTGAAAGACTTTTCACGGATTGTTGCATCGTTGACAAGATTGACGAGGAAGCAAGTAAAGTATAATTGGGATGAAGCCTGTGAAGAAAGCTTTCAGAAGCTGAGGAATTGCTTGATATCGACTCAAGTTCTAGCATTACCTGAAAGAGAAGGGGTTTTTGCTATATACTGTGATGCATCAAAAATCATTGGGATGTGTCTTTATGCAGAATGGAAAAGTCATCGCCTATGCTTTTCGACAGTTCAAAAGATATAAAGCTAACTATCTGACTCACGACTTAGAAATGGCTGCAGTCATTTTTGCTTTGAAGATATGGAGACACTACTTGTATGGGGAGAAATGTGAGGTTTACACAGACCATAAGAGTCTCCAATATATCTTGAAGCAAGAGGAATTGAATTTAAGACAAAGAAAATGGGTGGAGTTGTTGAAGGACTATAATCGTCAAATATTGTATCACCCTGGAAAAGCCAACGTTGTGGCTTGATGCCTTAAGTAGGAAGTCTGTGGGAAGTCATTCTCATATAGCAATGCATAAGAGACACCTTGTGAAGGAATTGAAGGAGCTGTTTAATAAGGCTCTACAATTCGAAGTGAATGGATCGCAAGTACTTATAGCCTACTTCAAAGTAGAATCAAGATTCCTCGAGGAGATTAAAGTCTCGCAAGATAAAGATCCACAACTAGTGAAGATCAATGATGAAGTGAGAAAGAGTCAGGCTCTAGAGTTTGATATCAACGACGAAGTCCTCAGATGCAGAAATCAAATATGTGTTCCGAACGTAGAAGGATTAAGGGAGAGAATCTTGAAAAAAGCACATCAAACTCCCTATAGTGTTCACCTAGGCACTACAAAGATGTATTAAGATGTTAAAGGTTATTACTGGTGGCCAAGTTTGAAGAAGGATGTAGCGAACTTTACAACATCATGCCTCACTTGTCAGCAAGTGATGATAAAGCATCAGAAACCATCTGGTTTGCTGTAAGAGATCAAATTACCTGAATGGAAATGGGAGCGCATCGCTATGGATTTTGTAGTAGGAATGCTAAAGACTTCTAAAGGGTATGACTCAATTTGGGTCATTGTGGATCGACTAACAAAGTCAACTCATTTCTTGCCAGTAAAGACAACTTATACTGTCGCGCGGTATGCACAATTCTATGTGGATCAGATCGTAAGACTACATAAAGTTCCAGTCTCAATCATTTCAGATAGAGGCACCCAATTTACTTCGAGATTCTGGTAGAAACTACAAGGGGCAATAGGCACTCAACTAGATTTAGTACTGCCTTCCATCCGCAGATTGATGGGCAATCTGAAAGAACAATCCAGACGTTGGAAGAAATGCTAAGAATGTGCATCATAGATTTTGGGAGCAGCTGGGACAAGCACCTGCCGTTGGTTGAATTTTCATATAATAACAATTATCATTCCTCCATAGGAATGGCCCCTTTTGAAGTGCTTTACGGAAGAAAATGTCAATCACCCGTGTGTTGGATTGAAGCAGGTGAACAACACATAAAAGCACCAGATTTGTTGAAAGAAACCATGGAAAAAGTATTATTGATTTATGAGAGACTGAAGACTGCATTTAGTCGACAGAAGAGCTATGCTGATCTAAAAAGGAAAGAGGTTCACTTCACAGTGGGAGATCACGTGTTCCTGAATGTATCACCAATGAAAGGGGTAATGAGATTCAGAAAGAAAGGTAAATTATTGCCTCGTTATATAGGGCCGCTCAAAATTTTGAGCAAAGTGGGAGAAGTATCGTATAGATTGGCCCTACCACCGACGCTAGAACATGTACATCCAGTGTTTCACATATCAATGCTGAGGAAGTATATTCCTAACCCTTCATATGTATTGCAATCCCAAGTAATTGAAATAAGTGAAGACCTTTTGTATGAAGAAATCTCTATTGCAGTTGTAGATCGACAAGTGAAGAAGCTAAGAAACAAAGAGATTCCAATGGTGAAAATTCAATGGAGGAGCCATGACGCTGAAGAATGTACGTGGGAGAATGAGAAGGATATGCGCCAACGACATCCTCAATTGTTTCAATGATCTTTGGTACGGTCTCTAATTCGAGGATGAATTTTTCTTTAAGGGGGTAGAATGTAATACCCTAGAACTTAAATAATTTAATTTATTAGATTGAATGTTAATGTGTTTAGTAAGTTTAAATTCAATGTTATTTCATATGAAATTGAGTGTTGAAATTTTGATAAATTCCATAAGCAAGTGATTATTGATGAGTATGAATGTGTAACATATGACCAAGTATTGGGCAAGCCTATGCATAGGGTGGCCAGCCATGGTGAAGAAAATGGTGGGAAAATAAAGCCAAATTGATTTTGTAGTGTGTTAGAAATGGGGTTAGTGGAAAGTGGGTCCCACTTTCCACTAACACCATTTTTATAATAGCTTTGGCAAAGTTCATTGAACCTAATCACTTTGCATCATTCTAATTTCAAGTGAAATTAAAATTAAATATAAATTGCAAAGCTTCTATTGGAAGCTACACAATTCTAGCCATCCATTTCCCATGATTTAATCATAGCCATCCTATTCACCTTAAGTCAATCATCTAATTGCCATTGCTATCATCCTTTTCATTTTTTCAAAAGCTATCAAGAACAAAAGCTTCATTCTTTCTCCTTTCTTTTCTTCATTTGACTAAAGCAAATCACACCATCAAAGGGAAAGCTCTAAAGGTAATCATCTATAACTTAAGTTATTTTCTTCCATTAGATTATGAGTTATATGCTTGAATGCCATGAAAACTTTTCTTTTCTCTTTCTTTTAGTTCATCCAAATGGGTTTCTTGAAACGGAACTTCTTTGAGAAAATGCTATTAGATGATGATTTGTAAGAATGATTTAGGAGTGTTGAGTGTGTGGAAAATGAATTTCCAAAAAGGATTTCAAACTTTCTCATTTTAATGAAGATGGGTTTGATCAAAAGTGGGTTTTTAAAATCCTTTGTTTGTTCTATGTATTGATTGATGATATGAGTTAAGTTATAATTCATTAGCATGATATAGAAATTGATTTTTGATTTAGTATTGGTTTTGAGAATGTTGATTTTTCCTTTTTTAGCCATTTGAGGATTTTGCCTAAAAATCCTACCCATATTTGAGATACGGGCAGTGATACGGCCGTATGGTTGGGTGTATCATTTATACTGGATGATTTTCTTTGTCATACGGGCAGTGATACAACCATATGCTTGACCGTGTGACCAACTGTAACATGTTTCTATTTCAATAATTGGCATGCTAAATTGATATATGTATTTGACCAATGTGAGTTATAATTGAAAGGGAATTGGACATTGGTCCAAGGCGTAATCGGCCCCAATAATGAAAGTATGTGTATGATTGTTGAATTGTCGATTTTATTGATATGTGATTTGTATACTAAGTATAGATCTAGAAGTATGGGAATTAGAATCTGACTTGGTTCTATAGATAAGTTAGGAATGATGATCTAAATTATGATTAATTGGAATGGTTCTTGTAGAACCTAGAGACAAAGTACAAGAGCAACCGGACGATCATCATTTATGCTTGTGCTAGCTAGGAGCAAAGGAGCAAAGGAGTCTTAAGGTGAGTACATGATAATCAATATGTTATGGGCATTATCCCATTGTATAACCACTCATTCATCATATCAAATCGATTTCTTGATTGAACTTACGTTCTATTGATGATTATTCATGAGCCCTATATGTTGGAATATCTACTTGAGTCCTTTGGTCTACCTTACATCGATATAAAGATAGTATATTGAAACCTTTACTCTTTGATGAGTACCATAGTTCATTTGTATTCCCTAATGCTTTCAATTATGAAAATGTGATAAATCATCTAAAACAAAAATCCCCATCTGATGTGGGGTAAACATCAGTCATGTGCACATGCTAAGAACGCCCGACTGATAGGGATAGTGTATTCGCCTTAGCTGGGAAAGGTAGTCTTAGCCGGGAGACCTGATCAGTCTCGCACTTTGATATCATTGGGAGTGTTCGAGGCATTAGCCGTCACTCGATCTAAATGTTAATGGGAACATACCGCTCTCGGATATATTATTTCTGCTAAAAATAAAATGAAATGAATTGTACTTAATTGCTTTACCTTGAAGCCCAATTATTGGTATCATAAATAAATCCCCATTGTGATAATTTCAGTTACCTAATTGTTCATTTAGCCTAAAAGTGTTAAAGCTATCTTATTCTTATATTGTACATTGTACCTAGTCGGCATAACATGTTGATTTATTATGTATTCAATGAGATTTTATCTCACCCTTTAGTGGCTTTTTTTTTTTTTTCAGGTGCTATAGAGGTTGTGACAAGGTAAAACTCAAGCTCCATCTCTTCGCTTGGGTGTTACTCTATCCGTTCTAATTTTATTCATTTTGCTATATCATAATGAGTATGTTTCTCGAAGAGACTAGTCTAGAGTTCCATGGTCATTGTGGAATTATAGTAATATAGATTGTTGAATTCTATAATTTCATTTGGGATTGTAATAATTATTCTATATACTACAGTTGTTAGTATAAACTGAACTATAATTGATGGTATATTTTGGTACATATACACAAGTATAGTATATGTTTGATGAATGGATGATATGGAAGTGATCTTGTATTGTGTATCAGGTTATGATCTGGGTATTGTTGTTTACTTGTTTAGTATTAGTTTGGTATTGGATTCTACGGGCTTAGGTGACCTTATGTTTCCTTGAGTCCTAGGACAGTCATGGCTCAAAGTTGGGTCGTGATAGTTTATGAATGCAATCCATATATGGATGGATAGCTACATCATTTAAGTTTTAGGAAAAAAAAATTGGTATAATTTTTGGAGCTTGAAAAATGGAGTTTTGAATTTTTGATTGAATTATACTCAAGGTATCAGATTGGGTCACAGCAGATGATGTAAATTAGAATTAGTGATGTTAATTCTAAAAATAGATTTTGAATATGTAATTCTCTAAATTTGTATCTATGTATGTCTAGTTTCATATGCAAAAATTCTTGCATCAATCCGAGGTATATAGAAGAAGCATTAGGTGAAATACTGAATCATGTTCACAAAGTCCTTGACCCAAATTCAACCCGTGAAAGAGAAGTTTGGAATAAAATACTCTCAAAGTAATTAACTTTATGAATCTTGATTCAAGCTAGAATCAAACATAAGAGAAATCACTCTTAATTCATTTTTTCATTCAAAACATAACATCTTTCTCCATTACAATTTTGCCATATTAGTCTTGGAACAACCCTCCAAGAATAGGAAAAGTCAAAAGCCAACTAAGACAATCAAAGGCAATGAATACTTGTCTTGGAATAATCCTCTAAGACTAGGAAAAAACCAACTAAGACAATCAAAGGCAATGAATACTTGTCTTGGAATAATCTTCCAAGACTAGTAAAGAGCTAACTTAGACAATCAAAGGCAATGAGTACTTGTCTTGGAATAATCCTCCAAAACTAGGAAAAGGCCAGCTAAGACAATCAAAGGCAACGAATACTTGTCTTGGAATAATCTTCCAAGACTAAACTTATTCTAACTTAAAATAAAGCTAAATTCGTACTTGGACTTTAGCTAATTAAAAACATGCCCAAAACTGCTTAAAACATGAAAATAAAGTAGTAGAGCATGAATATGGATAATTTTGGAGTTCTCAAAACTACAAAATTGTAGTATACTGCTCAAAGTTTTTCACAAAAAAAAAAACGGTTCATCATTTGGAGTTTTATAATTCAAGATTTCAAATTTTTGAACAAGCCTTCACATCTTGAACTAGTCGTTGGAACTTGTCTAGTACCGTTTTTAGAGCACTAAAATGGTTGTTTAAGCATGGAATAAGACCTATATATATCTAAAGCCTCAAGGTGAATACAAGAGAAGTTTTCATACATCAAGAACATATATTAAAAACAAATCAAAGCTCTCAAACTCAAAATTCTTTATTCATTGAGCTAGAATACAAAAGCTTCATTTCTCATCTTAGTGTGCTCAAATTTATTCTAAGCTAGATTACATTCTTCTATCTTTTGTACTAGATATTTGCAAGAGTGAGTTTAGTTTCATTCTTCATAAATCATTCTCTATTGTAAAGGTTGTGTATAAGCCTAGTGAAAACACTTGTGAGGTTTGAGTGTGAGCCTAGTGAAAACACTTAGCCTAGTGAAAACACTTGAGGGATTTGAGTGTGAGTCTTGGGGAAACACTTGTAAAGTTTTGTGTGAACTTAAACACTAAGTTGAGAGTGAACTTGATAAAACTCCATTGATAGTGAAATACCCAATTAAGATTGGGGAGTGGATGTAGAATTGGTTATAATCCAAACCACTATAAATTTTTTGTATTCTTTCTTTTCTTTCCATACTCCTTGCTCATTTAATTTTTTAATCACCCACCAATTCAACCCCTCCTTTTTTGTACATATTGGGCAACAAACTTGATAAAAGTGATTAACTTGATAAAAGTGCTTAAAGATAATAATTTAAATTAGAGGAATCAATTGTTTAAATATCCTTACTGTAGACACTATATTTTGTCCAGAATATTTTTAATTATTTTTAAAATATAATTATTTTTTAAAAAAATAAAGATTTGTTTAAAGCTTGAAAGTATTTATTTCAATTGTAAATACCATATTTTGTCAAGGATAATTTTAAAAATATTTATTTCTAAAAGAATATATAAAGATTTTCAATATATATATATATATATATATATACACACACACACAATAGAAGTTAGTGTTAAAATTTAATGTTAAATTCTTTAAATATGAAAAGAAATTATATTATTATCATTTTTATATATCTTGGCATTGATTTTATTTTAATTATTTACCAATTTCATTTAATTATTTATTTTTGTTCCTTATAAAATTTTATTTCAATTTTAAAAGCCACATTGATTTTTATTTTAATTATTTACCAATTTCATTTAATTATTTATTTTTGTTCTTTTAAAAATTTTATTTCAATTTTAAAAGCCATTTTTAGTATTTAGTTTTAGTAATAAAAAATGGATAAAAATAATTATAAAGATAATAGAATTTTATTTTATTTTTATACTTATTTTTTATTTTTATTTTTTTTGGACCATTAGATTAGCATCTTAAAATCTGGATTGATCTAAACCCTTAAAAATGTTTTGAATCCTAGCCTTTAAAAACTTAGAGTAGCCTCCAAGTTTTAATCTGGACCCTCAATGTCATTTTATATGTTTTACCGTTCTTGCCCTCAAGTAACATTTTAAAAACCCTATTTGAGGAGAGTATTTTAGTCATTTTTCCTCCTCATTTTAACCTAATTCTCTTTGCTTCAGGCTCTCTCTCTCAGAAAAAAAAAAAAAAAAAAAAAGAGTCGCTCATCTCTCCTAGCTCTCATACTCTCTCCTTCCCCATTTTTTTTCACTAAGCCCGATCTCATTCAAGCACAAACTCCCTTTCTCACCCAACTTTCCTTTTCATCTCACAGATTCATCATCCCTCACCCACACCTGTGAACTTTCAATTTTACACCCTTAAGATGCTGCCGCAGCTTGACACCTGTTAAATTTCGTGCGCTACGCAGAGCCGGTACGGCGGTCCCGCTAGCCGGTTAACGGGCAGGGGTCACCCCTTTGAAAAAATGAATTTTCATGCATAATATTACAAGAAGACTGACACTTTTTTGACCCCGACCAGACTTTCTGTACCAGACAGTACCTTTCCAAAACTGACCGAATTTTCACCAAAACTGACTGCTAATATGTCCGATAATTAATTTTGGATCCATCGACACTGACCGGTAATTTTTCAGACTTCATAATATCCCGAAAACTGACCTGAAAGATCTGAAAACTGACCCAGATGTCCCGAAATCTGACCCGAAAAATCCAAAAACTGACTCGGGTGTCCCAAAAATCCAAAGCCAACTTAGCCGAGTCGACAACTCAGCGCGCCGCCAGAAGGCTCGGTGGCATCGCTAGGCCCTCCGACGGCGCCGCCGAGGAGCATTTTTCGCCACCGGCGCCTCGGGCGGCGCACTGTACCTGCAGGCCAAAAATAACCTTTTTGCCCTCCAACATGATTTTTTCAGCCCAAAATGCCATACCCTTTTGGTATTTTCACATTTTCTCTTCTTAAACTACCCTCACCCTCACTTCACCTATAAATACCCCCCCTTCATTTCATTTCAAAACACACCTCAAGCAATTTGTAAATTGGCTATCCATCTTGCTTCCTCTCTCTCTCTCTCTCTCTCTCTCTCTCTCTAATTAGTTTTCACCCTCTCTAATTAGTTAGTTAATTAAAAATTAATTTTAATTAACTAATTAATCTTTTTTTAAATCCCCACCCACTCTCAATTAGTTAATTAATTAAAAATTAATTTTAATTAATTAA
>CATKHJ010215932.1:0-22434 GCA_949750685.1 Vernicia montana | reverse complement strand
CAAATCATAATCACAACCATCATCAAGATGCACTTGATTATAAACAAAATCATTTTCTTAAAACCCATTTGGTCATCATCAAAGAAAGGAAAGAAATTTTAAATCAAAGCAATAATCACCATACAAATTGAAAATAAATTCAAGATCTTGGATCATTACCTTAAGATCTTCACTTTTGATGGTGATTCTTCCTTGATCAATGAAGAAATGAATAAGATGAGAATAAATTTTTGGAGAGAACTTTGAGAGTAAATAACATTTTTTGCTTATGAATATGAAAAAGATGATGATACAAAATTGGTTTTATTGTCTTCCATATGGCAATTTCCCTTTAAGTCCTTCAATTTAAAATCATTTACAATGAATCAAGACACATATTGGCTAGGTTCAATGAATCATATAAAACATAAATTACCAATATTCTTACAATTTCATTTCTGGCACAATTAATTACAAAAATGGTCCTTATATTTACTATTATTTACAAATCATGGCAAAACAAATTCTCTTTTACTCACTATGGCATATTGTCCATATGCAATTTAATCACATATACCTATTCATATACATATATACTCATTCAATTCACATCATAAGGATCAATCTAATCCAATACTCATGCAATCAATATGATTATTAGGCTAGGGTATTACAAAAACTCCGGTGCCCTTAATCCTTACCCTTAACCTTCATCATCTTCACCCTACCCCTTATCTAAGGTCACCTAACCCATTACCCCTAAGCCCAACAACCTTGGCCCAATATACCTCAGACCTCTAAATCCCAATACCTTTGGCCCAACATGCTACCCTAAGCCCAAGAAATTGGCCCATCCTACTTTAGGAAATCCTTAAAACCTAATACCTTTGGCCCATTATACTCAAAGCCCAATGACAATTGGCCCGCAACACCATAGGGAATCATTTTCCCTTAGAGTCTATATACCTCTACTCTTATCACCTTTTCATATCCTTACCAATCACTTACTGGGTTTTCTTTTGATTTTGCTTTAAGGTACCAATGGCCAACCCAATTGATATGGAAGTCGTGACCACACTTTTGACTAGTCTCCTTAAAAAGCAATAGGAGAATTTTCAAACTTTTTTGAATGCTCAATAAGCCCAACTCCAAGAGCAGAGGCAATCCATCGTTGAAGAGGTCCAGGCCATGATCAATCAAGCTAGCCTCAAGCCGACTTACCCAAACCCAGCCCTGGACTAGACCAACCTAAATCTAAATCGGGCCAATCCTACTGCGGTCCAAACCCATGTTAACATTGCTTCATCATCCAAAACAACCATTGACCTATAGACAAGGGAAAGGTTATTGCTGGTGCCCCTTAACCCATTGAGTTTCCAAACATCATTGCCCAACCTGCTACTTCCTCTCCTGCGAATTCTTTTTAAAGAAAGGAAGCTTTCTCTCACCTCGACCTAAAAACATTCATAGAGAAATTTGAAGCCATGGAAATGGCCCTCAAGAACCTCAAAAGGCATGATGACTTGATAGATGTCAGCTCCCTAACCCTCTTTCCCAATGCCAAACTGCCACCCAAATTCAAAATGCCTGAACTTGAGAGATTTGATGGAACTACTTGACCCAAGACTCATCTAAAGTTATATGTGGGGGCAATGCAACCTTTGGGACTTAACAAGGAGCTCTTTGCTCAACTAGTCCAATAATCACTAACCGGTGTTGTCATGAGATGGTTCCTTTTACTAGACAAAAGCTAGAAAAAGACATGGGATGATATCTATCATGCCTTTGTCAAGCAATATTATTACAACAGTGAAGTGGATGTCACTAAGCGTGACTTGGAAACCACTAAGCAACTTCCAAATGAGTCCTTCTCCATGTTCCTTACAAGGTGGAGGGTTAAAGGTGCTCAAATAGTAAACCAACCAACCGAACAAGAACAGGTGGACATCCTTATCAATAACCTACTCCAATTTACCAAGCCAATTTGTCAACCGCTTCAAAGCTTGAAGATTGCATACAAAGAGAATCATTTCAAGATGAATTATACACCACCGATTTGAATAGTGATGAAGAATCTGAACCCCATGACCTTTGAGGCTAATACCGATATGCCACCTTCCCTTTTAAGCCAAATCCATCACTATGATCTATGTATATTCACCAAAGTGGAAGCCAAACCCCTCCTCACCCGACCTTACCTTTGCCCAAGTAGTATTTTATGGAAGAGTTCAAGCTCAACTGATCTGACTTGTCTGAGATTGAATCCAAATCTGAGTCCGAGTCCAAATCCAAATTTGAGTTTAAGTCTATGTTCAGAGTCCATGTTCAAAAGTCCAAGTTTGAGTTCGAGTTTGAGTATGTCATTTTTGTATTATTCTTCTATTTTGTACTATCTTCTCATTTTTTAATAAAACATTTATACTTTTCGTGCACTTTTCTTTTCCCATCTTTCTTGTTTAAGTCTAAAGTAGTTGTGTCTAAAAAAAAAAGAATAAATAAATAAAAAATAATGGATTTTGACAAATATTTGCATTTCACCATGATCACTACCATGACTCAGATAAATCAAAATTTGAGGTGTTTCTTGTGTTAGCATCAATAGCCGTTTCACCAGTTTCTAGTCAAAGGATAGTCAAGATAATAAAAAACACCAAATAGTGATCTCTTCAGATAGAGCAGTCGAAGCAAAAGGCAATCCAATGAAGTTACCCATTGTACTTTTGGGTAATCAAACATAGCACATTTACAAAGGGCAACAATCTCAAAAGGTTTCTCTTTAGACCAAAGAATTCAATGGAATGATCTAGACAAAGGTTAGAGCCTCAAGATGAAGGAAAGCAGAAGCCCAAATCATGGTGGAATAATTTTTAAATGCCAAAATTCATTGATTAGCTCACTAAGTTGAAAACCCAAAAGGGCGACTCAGGCAGAAGTTAGAGGTAAAAAAAAGAAAAAAAAAGTCATCCCGGTCAAATCATTCTGTCCTTTATGTCCTTATCCTACATTAAGGGCATATCTTCCTAAGTTATCATCCTTTGGTTGATCCCTCATTAGGGGCTTACCTTCCGAATCATCTTTTGTTAATCCGTCATGAGCATGTCCTCTATATCATCTTTTAGTTAATCCGTCACGTTGCCCTTATCATTTAGTAAGGGCATATCCTTCCTGTCATCTGTCACGTCGCCCTTAGCATTCATTAAGAGTATATCTTTCAAGTCGTCTATCACGTCTCTTAGCTCAAAAAGCTAAATAGCTTTTATCATCCATTTAAGAGCACGTCTTCTAAGACATCATCCAAATCAATTCAGTGTCTTCTCAAGAGTCCTATCACTCTAAGAGTCTATTCATTCTCAGACAAAAAGATAAGCTGTGTTTGTCTTATCCATGAATCATGCTACGATAGCAAAATCATACAACCTCCCCAACACTTTTCAAAAGGTCCAAACCTACCATCATTTTAAACCCAAGGCTCCTTGGTAAAATCTCATCTTCCAAGGGCCAAGCTCATGAAAAATCCTAAGTTTCTCAAGACTCATGATCCTTGAAGCCCAGTTTCCCTAGTAAAGCCAAAGTCGAGCCATGACTCCCAAGGCCTATCATCCTCAAGCTGATTAAAAAAGGGCCCGAACCAATCAAAGCCCATCCTAAGCAAATCATATCATTCCTAAAGTCCAACTCTTTTGGACAAGCAAAATCAATGAGCAAGTTCAGTTGGTCAAATCATCTTTAAAAGCCATATCCAAAGGCAGACTCTTAATAGATGGGTGTGAAACCTCAATTTTACACTCTCATGATGTGGCTGCAGATTGATACCTGCTAAGTTTAGTCTACTACCCAGAGTTGGTACGACAGTCCCGCTAACCAGTTAGCGGGCAGGGGTCAAAGGGCAGTGCCCTCGGAGCAAAAATTAGCTTTCAGACATCATACTATAAGGATAATTAATTTTGGATTCACCGACAATGACCGGTAATTTTTCAGACTTCAGAATACCCCAGAAACTGACCCGAAAAAATTAAAAACTGATGCGGAAGCTTTGAAAACTGACCCGGAGGACCGAAACCCGAAAAAACTGAACTGCCAGGACGGCTTGCAAATCCTTAGGCTGTCTGCACGGCTCCGCGATCTCATTTGGCAATTGCCGCGATGCACAGTCGTGAATGCGCCAAAAAGCTCGCGGCAGCCGAGGATGTTTTCGAGCGTCAGTGTGTGTTAATTGTGTTAGTACGACGTGTCAGGGTCGTCAGATGGGCCGCCAGTGGATCCGCCAGCCTGTTTGGTGGCCACCTCAAATTTCTAGCGTGGACCCGCGCAGTTTTGACATGGATCCACGGATCACCCTAGTGGCTATACCCCTGTACGCGAAAATTCTAATTTTGCCTCTCCTTCAGCTTACTTTTTTAGCCCTTTCGGTCTTTTCACCCACCTTCATTTCCTATAAATATCCCCTCCATTTTTCATTTCAAATTATACCAAGAGTTAGTATCGAATTTTCTACTATTTTCTCTCTCTCTCTCTAATTAATTAAACTCTCTTTGATTTTAATTAATTAATTTTAATTTATCATCCACTCAATTCAATTAATTAATCACTTTAATTAATTAATCATTTTAATTAATCAAAAATTAAGTAATCAATCCTTTTAAATTAATTTTCCTTAAAGTTAATTTAAATCCAGTCCATCTCTCTGAAACAGAACTCTGATCCGGTAAAACCATCAACCCATCACATATCCAAAAAAAAAAAAAAGGTATAAATTCTTACCCTCACTCAACCCCCAAACAAAAATCAATCCAACCAAAATGATCAACCTCTAAACCCTTTCACCTCACCGTGGAACGAACTACGTGGGTTTTGATCCTCATCCAATAGAGTACGTAGGCACACTTGGAATCTAAATCCAAGCCTCAAATCCAAATCTCAATTAATCCTTTTCCCCTTTTATTTTAATTTATGTTTTCTTGTAAATTTTAATTATTGTAATTAGTTAATTACTTGCTCTTTATTTTTTCCATGCATTCATAAATATGTTATGCTCATACACTTTAAATTGCTATTAATACTTATCATCCATCAAATCAAACTTAAGAGCCAAATCAGAAAACGAGATAGGACACATTACCCATTTTTTATTTTGAATATGACAAATGGATCTTGACATGACTCCTGATAGAATCCAATTTGAATGACACACCTCTTTTTTTATTTTAGCTCTAACTTCTGCCTGAGTGCCCTTTCGGGTTTTTAACTCGATGAGTTTGCTCTAATTTTTACCTAAGCCGCCCTTTTGGGTTTTCAGCTTAGCAAGCATTTTCTTTTTTATTATTATTATTTTTGTTTAAGCAAAAAGAATCAAATGAGTGATGCATTAGGCACAGAGGAAATGAGAATGAGACGCTTTTGTCATGTGAACTAAAATGTTTTGTACTGTGATTTGGACTGCACCCAAATTAGGCTGCCTGCGTATCCCTTACATCATTGTCATTTTCTTTTAGGGAGAATCAGGTCCACATAGTTCTGATTTGAGTACATTTGAAGATAGAGAAACTAATTACAGACACTACATTCAAACAAAGTATCTCTTTAGTTGGTCCATATTGCAAGGGTTGGGGGATTTGTTCCCATCCACATTCATGAGGGTGACGCCTCCGTTGGATATATTTTTCTTCAGTATGCATGGTCCAGCTCAATTTGGTATGAACCTTCCTCTTAGGTCGTGCACAAGAGCTCAGATTACATTTAGGACAAGATTCCCTTCTTACAAACCTCTATTTTTCACCTTTTATTGAAGTATCTGGCTAGCTTCTGTTGATAACCTTGAATCTTATACAAAGTATCCATTCTCTTTTCATCGGTGGCATTCAGCTGGTCATGGTACCATTTGATTCACTCTGCTTTCATTCTCCACCACTCCTACTTGTGGGCCAGAATCTTATGAACCGCAATGCTTGGGGTCTATCCTTACCATGTCCTTGGTTCCCACGTAAAACATGAGCCCTTTCGATTAATGCCTACCTGTTATGATATGCAGATACAATGTATGTGACCTTTGGTTTTTTCCTCTGTGCCATAATTAATTAATTAATTAATTAAATATATTATTATTATTATTTTTGTGTATCATTCAAGTTGGATTCAAAAAGAAGACACATGAGATGTAAGATGAAAAATTCAAACTTTTCATTATGAGTAGTACCGAAATTCAAAGACAACTAAGAAGGTCAATTATAGACTCAAAAGAAAAGTAAGACTCAGTAGATTCTGATGCTTAGTTGATTACAGACCCAAAAGGAGAGAAACACATGACCACTCAGACTCTGACTTTGGACAATTAGGGACTCAGAAGGAGAGAAAGAAGTACAAGAGTCGACAAACTCTGACTTGACTCTAACTTTGACTCAAAAGAAGAGAAAGAAGCACAAGACTCGAAAGACCCTAACTCAGACTCAGGATTAACTGGACTCAACTTGATTGTAGAACTTGAACAATGGTACGTCAACTAGGCCAATGTTCTCCTCAAAGTGCTGGTCACTGGGTAGGTCCGCTTAATTTTTCAAATTTGAGGGAATTGATAATGTCCCTAAGGTTGATAGGTACATTGGGCACGGGTTCTGGAGGGAAGATATCTCTATTATCAATGAAATCTTGGATTCGATGCTTTAAGCTCTTGCACATGTTGGTTTCGTGCCCAGCTCCTTAGTGGTACTCGCAGTACTCATTAGGCTTGTAGTTTCTGGATGGATGGCTAGGGGGTGCTTTCGGCTCTAGAGGCCTAACCATGTTGGCTTCAAGGGCCATATTGTAAACCGCGCTCAAGGGAATACCTAAATCAGTGAACTTCATTTTCTCTGATTTACAAGGTTATTGGTTGGTGATGGTAGCTACTTCTCTACCTTTTTGTTTGGTGGAGATAATAGAAGTGGAAGCATTAGGGTTACTATTCTTGCATTTTTTCCCAATTGTGTGAGCTTGTTGGAGCACAGTGATGTTGCGCTTTAATGGTAGTTCAATGGGCCTTTTGATATTTGGCTGGGTAGAGATTCCCGTTCCTTGAAAAGGATTCAAGGAAGGAGAAAGGTCAACTTTGGTTTTTGGCGGCATGAAACTTTGAGGAGCTCTTCCATTATTGGTCAGATCAATAATAGGGGTTGGGTTAGCATGAGTGTTTAGGATTAGTTGTGTGGCATTTTCAGACACTTCTCTGTCATGGGTAAGGCCAATGATATAAGTTGATATGGTTGTAGTATTGGGACCAAGTGTGGTGTTGGTCGAAAAAAGGGAGGTGTCTGGCCGATTGATTATAAGAGGAGCTACGGTGTTGATCTGATTAAGATGGAGTGCAGTGGAACTTGAATTAATTGAATGTTATTTGGTTTGATTAGAAAAATGGGGGGATGTGATGTTGGTCAGATTAACACGAGGTGTGGTCAAAGGGCTTTCATGGTCTGCCTTTGAGAGCTTAGGGCTTTAGTGAGATGGGCCAATGCTTTGTTGAAACTGGTTTGTTTGAGCAGTCAGAGTTCGGTTGAAATTGGTTTGTTGGGCAGCTAAAGCTTTGCTGAAATTGGCTTGTTGATCATTGAGGGCAGAGTTGAGAATAGCTTGAAAATTTTCCTCTTGCTTTTTAAGGAGGTTGATGAAAAGGGCGTTCATAGTATCCATGCTGATTGGATTGGCCATTGGTACCTTCAAAAGAAAAGGAAAAAAACGGTAAGAATTTACACTGGAAAAAAGGATATACAGATGCAATGGTATATTGGGAAAATGATTCCCTTCACTAGATTTATTGGTCGAGTGTGTTCTTTTTTTTTTTTTTTTTGGTGACAGACCATCGATTTTTGGTTTACAGGGTGATAAGACTTGGTTTAAGGCATAACCTAGACACGAGGTTTGTATGCATGGTTATGTTGTGATGCATGCCAAAAAATTTTCATGGGAATATGCACAAGAGTCTTGATTATTACGGTACATGAAACCTAAAGTCCAAAACTAAGTCAACTATATGCATAAGGGTGAAGGATGGCTTGGTTTAAGGGTCCTCGGCCCACTAGAGCATTAATATACCTAACCACATGTGAGTTAAAGAGACTTGCGTGGGTCCAATAGTACGGATTGCTCATTACACCACCGAAATGATCAGGGATTTGTCGCGGGCTGGAATGCTTTCGCTATCTTCCAACATACTCATAGAGAGTTGTCGAGCCAATGCTACTCACCATCCAAAAGTTTTCCTAAATCTAGAGCTAGGCAAGGAGCTTTTATTATGCAAAGTGATGCATGAAAGTCAATTTAAACTCAAGTGCCAAATGGAGACTATTTTGAAAAAATTCAAACCAAATAGTAATTCTTTTTATCTGCTTTCTTTTTATTTGAAAAAGGGTGGCAACTAGTCCCTAGTGGAGTCGCCAATTGTGAGGTCTCACCCGAACGCCCCTCCCCTCACTCGGGAAAAATATGAAATTTGCCTTGAGGAAAGGCGAAATATTTTTAAGGGAGGTTTAGGTACGAGTTTCGGTGCTCACGATTGGAAGTAGTTATCGTTTCAGAAAATTAATTTGATTTTTTGAAAAAGATTCGGGAGTTGCCACCTTAATTTATTTAAATGAAAAAATTAAGGAAAAACCCAATTTGACTCCAATTTATTAATCTTTGATTAATTTACCCAAAGATAAAGTCACTAGTCCTCGAACCAGGTTGAGCTCAATGACTAGATTTTTGGTTTAAAATAATCTCAATTTGACTCTTTAATTTAATTTGACTTGAAAATTAATTTCATGGATGGCAAATATTAATTACAATTTAGAGTGCATGAGCATGGCATAATTATGAATGCGTAGAAAAATAAAGAGCAAGTATTTAAACATCCACAAACAAAGGAGAGTATTTTCTGTAGCCCTTATGGGTACTAGGAAAATCACAAGGTCGCTCATTTACTCCAAAATAATTAAATTAACTAATAACATTTAATTAACATTTACATGTACAATGGATTTACATTGAAAAATAAAAGGGGAAGGGGATTTATTGGGATTTAGATTTGAGACTTGGATTTAGATTCTAAGCGTGCCTACGTATCCCATTGAATGGGGATCAAAACCCATGTAGTTCATTCCATGGTGAAGTGAAGGGGTTTAAAGATTAGTCATATTGATTTGATTTGGGGTTTTTTGGGGGTTGGTGAGAGAAGATGATGTGCCTTCACTTTGGGGGATTTTGAGTGGGCGGAGTGCTTTTTCGAATCAAAATTTTGTTTTATCAATTTTGGATGATAAATTTAAGTTAATCTCAGAGAAAATCAATTTGATGATTTGGTTGCTAAATTATCCAATTTTTAATTAATTAAAAAGATTAATTAATTGAAGCGATTAATTAAAATGATTAATTAATCAAATTGAGTTAAAGATTAATTAATTAAAATCGAAGAGAAATTAATTAAATTAATTAGAGTGACTACTAAAAAATGAGTGTGAGAAAATTAATTAGAGAGAGAGAGAAAAGAGAGCAAATTGATAGTTATCAATAAATGCTTAAGGGATCTTTATAGGAAAAATGGGGTGGAGTGAAAAGACCAAAAATAGGCTGAAAAGTGGGCTAAAAGAGGAGTAAAAATGGAATTTCCAGGACAGGAGGGAGGACCAGTACCGGACAGTCCAACGGCACCGCCAGGGAGTCCAGCGGCAGTTGACGTGGCGAGTAAGGCGCAAAAACTGATGCCAGTTAGCAGCTCCGCCATACCTTTTGGCGGTGCCGCTGGGCTTCTTAGCGGTAGCCGCTGAGAGGCCTAGCGAAGCCACTAGGGAGGTCGGCAGCGCCGCCAGAGTCTCCGACGGACGGCACTCAAAGTCTAATTTGCAGGCTTTTTTCCAATTTTCATGTCAATTTTTGGGACTTCCGGGATTTTGAAAAATTATTAGCCAATGTCGGTAAACTCGAAATTAATTATCATTGTAGTATAATGCCTAAAAGCTATTTTTTGCTCCGGGGGCACTGCCCCCTTGACTCCTGCCCGTTAACAGGCTAGCGAGACCGACGTATGAAATTTAGCATGTGTCAAGTTGCGGCAACATGTTAAAGGTGCAAAATTGAGGGTTTACATCCACGCGAGGCTCTTTGTCTCACATGTGGTTAGGTATATAGCTGCTCTAGTGTGACGGGTACCCAATTCAAGCCACCCTTACCTTTTTCATGTAATGGACCTAAAATCTAACCTTAGGTTGTATGTTCCATAAAACAAAAGCCCTTACACATCTACATCTTCATCATGCATCCATATTGCACAACATGCATTCATTTTAAATGGAGCCTTGAACCAAAAAGGGTCAAACACTTTTGACCCAAATCACCTTCGCCCCACAAATTTTAAGTCCAATACCTTTGGCGCAACATGCAACCCTAAGCCCAAAGCATTGGCCCATCCTACCTAAGGAAATTCTCAAAGCCCAATACCTTGGTATAACATGCAATTCTAAGCCCTAGACTTGGGCAAATCCCCAAAGCCCAATACCTTTGGCATAACATTCAATCCTAAGCCCAAAACCTTGGCAAATCCCCAAAGCCCAATACCTTTGGTCCATCATACTTAAAACCTAAGAACAGTTGGCCCACAACACCATAAGGGGTCTTTTCCCCTATAGTTTATATACTCTTACTCTCATCATCTTTCCATGTCCTCACCATACACTTACTGGGTTTTTCTTGGCTTTGCTTAAAGGTACCAATGACTGATCTAACTGACATGGCTACCCTAACCACACTCATAACCAGTCTCCTTCAAAAACAAGAGGAGAATTTTCAAGCAATTCTGAATGCTAAACAAACTCAAATCGAAGAACAAAAGCAATCCATCATCAAAGAAATGCGGGCTATGGTTAATCAAGCTAGCCTCAACCTGACTAAACCAAACCCAATTTTTTACCAGACCACCCTAAATCTAAACCAGGTCAATCCTGTTCCGGTCCAAACCCATAATAACACTACTTCATCATCCAAAACAACCATTGACTATACAGACAAGGGAAAGGCTGTTGCTAGTACCCCTCAAACTAGTGAGGTTCCAGACATCATTACCTAACCTGCTACTTCATCTCCTGCGAATCCTTTTCAAAGGAAGGAAGTTTTCTCTCACCCTAACCTGAGAACATTCATAAAGAAGTTTGAAGCCATGGAAAGGGCCCTTAAGAACCTCAAAGGCATGATGATTGGGTAGATGTCAGCTCCCTAACCCTCTTTCCTAATGCCAAACTTCCACCCAAATTCAAAATGCCTAAACTTGAGAAATTTGATGGAACTACTTGCCTCAAGACCCATTTGATGATATATGTGGGGGTAATGCAACCTTTGGGACGCAATAATGATCTCCTTACACAACTGTTCCAACAATCATTAATTGGTGCTGCCATGAGATGGTTCCTTTCTCAGGACAAGTCAAAAAAAGACCTCGGATGATATTTGTCAAGCCTTTATCAGGTAATATCATTACAATAGTGAAGTGGATGTCACTAGGTGTGACTTGGAAACCACCAAACAGCTTCCGAATGAGTCATTCTCCATGTTCCTTACAAGGTGGAGGGCTAAAGCTGCTCAAATGGTAAACAGACTAACTGAACAAGAACAGGTGGACATCCTTATCAAGAGCCTACTCCCAGCTTACCAAACCCATCTGCTAACCCAATACCTGCCCACATTCAAAGTTTTGGTGGCAACTGCATCAAGGGTTGAAGATTACATCCTAAGCGGATCATTTCAGCCTGATTTCTCCACCACCAATATGAATAGTGATGAAGAATCTGAACCCCATGACCTTTGAGGCTAAAGACTAACATGCCTTAATCTCATCTTCCTTTTTCAACCTGAAGCCATGATTCCATGCATCTTTACTAAAGTGGAAAACATACCCCACCTGATCTCTACCTAAGTAAGTAAGTATGTTATGGAGGAGCTTAAGCTCAGCTAATCTGACCTGTCTGAGATTGAGTCCAAGTCCAAGTTTGAGTCCGAGTCCAAATCCAAATTCTAGTCTGAGTCCATGTTCAAAATTCAAGTTCGAGTTTGAATTTGTCATTTATAAGTCTAAGTCTTTGTAATATATTCTCCTTTTGTAATAAAACATTTATATCCATTTCTCTATTCTCATCTTTCCCGTTTAATTAAATAAAAAAATAAAAAAATTTTGTCAAACATTTCACCATGAAATCCACCATGATTTGGAACAATCAAGACTTGAGGGATTCTTGTATCCACATTAGCACCTGCTTCACCAGCTCCCAACCAAAGGATAGTCAATAAAGAACACCAAATGGTGATCTATTCAGTTGGAGCAGTCGAAGCTAAAGGCAATCAAATGAAGTTACCCATTGCACTTTTGGGTAATAAAAAACATACACCTCAATAAGAGGCAACAATCTCAAAAAGGACCTAATGTCCTCACAAGGTTTCTCTCTGGAAAAAGATTCAATGAAATGGTCTAAACAAAGGTCAAAACCCCAAGACGAAGGACAACAGTAACCCAAATCATGGTGAAAATAGTCTTTAAATGCCAAAATTCATTGATTAGCTCACTAAGTCGAAAACCCGAAAGGGCGACTTAGGCAAAAATTAGAGCAAGCTCGCTAAGTTAAAAACCTGAAAATGTGACTTAGGCATCATTGATTAGTTCGCTAAGTCGAAAATCTGAAAGGGCGACTTAGGCAAAAATTAGAGCAAGCTCGTCGAGTTGAAAACCCGAAAGGGCGGCTCGGGCAAAAGTTAGAGCTAAAAAAAAAAAAAGTCATCATGATCAAATCATTTTGTCCCTTATGCCCTTATCCCACATTAAGGGCATATCATGTTAAATCATCATCTTTCGGCTAATCTCTCATTAGGGGGCATGCCTTCCAAATTGCCTTCTGTCAATCCATCATGAGCATGTGCTCCATATCATCTTTTGGCAATCCGTCACGTCGCCCTTATCATTCAGTAGGGGCATATCCTTCCTGTCATTCATCACATCGCCCTTATCATTCAGTAGGGGCATATCATTCCTATTATCCATCATGTCTCTTAGCTCAAGCAGCTAAGTAGCCCTTATCATTCATTAAGGGGCATATCTTTCAAAACGCTTGTCACAAAAAAAGCTAAATTACTCCTACCATCCATCTAAAGGGCACGTCTTTTAAGTCGTCATCCAAATCAATCTAGTGTCTTCTCAAGAGTCTCGTCACTTTAAGAGTTTATTCAATCTCAGACAATAAGATAAAATGTGCTTGTCTTCTTCATAAATGATGCTACAATAGCAAAATCATACAACCTCCCCAACACTTTTTAAAAGGTCCAACCTATCATCCTTTCAAACCCAAGTTTCCTTGGTAAAATCTCATCTTCCAAGGGCCAAGCCCACCAAAATTCAAAGTCTCTCAAGACTCATGATCTTTGAAGCCCAGTCGAGTTATGGATCCCAAGTCCTATCTTATTCAAACTGATTAAAAAAGGGCCTAAGCCAGTCAAGGCCTACTATCCTTTCAAAACCAAGTTTCCTTGGTAAAATCTCATCTTCCAAGGGCCAAGCCCACCAAAATTTGAAATCTCTCAGGACTCATGATCCTTAAAACCCAAGTTTCCTTTGTAAAATCTCATCTTCCAAAGGCCAAGCCCATCAAAAAACCCAAGTCTCCTTGGTACAATATCATCTTACAATGACCAAGCCCACCAAAAATCCCAAGTGTCTCAGGAAGATGAGAGATAAGTATACAGATAGTGGCAAGTAATAGCGTGTGAATAGGAGTGTCGATCCCATAAGGAAGATGTTGACAATTACCAAAAAGTATGATTACTTTATTATTTAGAAAATCAATTTAGTTATGAAGAAAAAGAAAATTAAAACAGATGTAAGAAAATTTAAAAGACAAATTCAATATATGATAGAGATTTAGGATTTAGATTTCATCAATTGATTACCTATGACTTTTCTATGTTCTCTAGATTGGTTTAATTTTATTGGATTTAATGATTAGATTTTCCTAAATTATATGATGTTCTCTCTCAAGACACAACGCAAGTATTTATGTTAACCTTATGTCTACTCTCGTGATCACAAGCAATTAACACAAACCTATTAAGTTTTATGAAAATCCTTTAATTAATCATGAAGGAGTGTTCTTATCTCTAAGCAATACATTCCCTAGGTCTAATATCTTAATGAATTAATATTATGCTTCCACTCTCGCTACTTCACATAATATCTTTAAACATGCAAATAGTGATCAATTATTCACAAGCATTAAGTTCTAAGATAAAAGATTAATTTCAATAATCAAAACCAAATCAATTAAACAAAGATAGTCATAGGATAATCAAAAGATTATATCTAAATCCTAGAGAAAAAATTTAGCTACTCATAATTAAGAAGAAAGAAACAATTAAATTAACTATCAATCTAATAGAAAATATAATAACAACTTATTATTGAATTGAAGAATAAAAGTTTAGAAAGAACTCTTTTTGGGATACAATCTTTGGCGTACACGAGCTCCAAAACTTCTCTTCTTGGACAAAATGAAAATAAAAATAAATGAAACTAAGAAAATATAAATTTATCTAGTTGATTGAATGAATGAATGATGCCTTGAAGGAGTGGTGGTAATACATATTTATAAGCAATTTCCATCTTCTTTTTTTCACCATCTTGCATCATTGCCTGCATCAGTAGTTTAGGTTAGTCAATAAAATTTAGGTAACCTAATTTAGGCACCCACATTTGACAATTTGCATATATTAGGCAACCTAATTTAGGCACCCATATTTGTTGACAATCTCCACCTCCTTTGTATAGCATCTCAAAATTCTCTTTATTCTGCAAAATAAAATAAAAATACTCAAAACATGTTATAATTTATTTATAAATTGCTAGAATTATTTATTTCTCAAAATAAGTAATAATATTATTAAATTCTCAAGAACTGAACCAAAATTTGAGTTTAAACAGGTAAAATAACTTTAAGAAAATAGAGTTATCACAAGGATCGCTCAGCACGGAGAGTGTTGAGACGAGTTTCTTCTGAAATTAATTCACGAATCACAACATCCAACTTAGGCAAAGGACTGTGAAAAGAAGAGATACACTAATAGATTTAAATTCAGAGCAAAGAGTCATAAGAAGATGCCAAACACGCTAACGATCACGAAGTCCCAGATAGAGAGTAGAGGAGGCAGAGTCAGGCCGTTGAGGATCACAGTTAGCGAACTGATCCCAAAGTATTTGAAATTTAGAGACACAACTATGAATGGTCTGTTAGGTTGTTGCTGCAGGTGATGAATAAGACGATAAATCTGAAACTAGTGAACATCATCAAAAATAGAATAATGATTCTTAAGAAAAAGCCATACCTCCTCAGTAGTGTCAAAACGGCAAAACTAGCTCTTAATACCAGTTAGACAAGTATTACGAAACCAAGTCAAAATTTGATGAATTTTGCTATCCCATTGATCTAATCATTCAATAAATTTAGTAGCATCCTCATCATCCTTCTTTGTAGGTTTAGGAACCTCACTAATCACATAGCGCCAGAGAAGATGACTTTTCAAAAAATTGCACATCTCTTGGGACCACAAGTCATAGTTGGAGCCATTAAAAATAACAATGATAGGTTGTAAAATAGGATGTGATGTAGGTTGAGTATTCTCAATAGTAGCCATCAGCGTAAAAAAAGACAAAATAATGCCAAAAATATGAGAACTGAACCTGAAACCTGAAGATAGAGATTGAATCTAGAAAAACTGACCACAAAAATGAACTCAGAAGGGTCAAAAACTTCAGGAATCAATAGAAGATTTCAAAAAACCAGTTTAAAACCCATTGAACCGGTCGGTAAAAAATGGCTGAACAAGTTCGACCAAACGAGCTAACTATATCGGACTATTGTATATTTTTAGAGCAGAGACTCTGATGCCATGTTATATTAATATATAGAAGAGAGATTGAGAGAACTTTTGTATCTTATTGTTGTGTATGAAATACAATAATGAACCAACTTATATATAAAACAAGAATACTAATTAGGAAAAGACTAGGATTCCTAAATATACAACTAATTAAGATATATATACAACAAGGAATATACACAATAACAAGGTCAAAGGACACTTTGGCAAACCGAAGTTGAATAATTAGAATAGTGATTAGATTGTTCTTCATTTTCTCTAATTTTAGCTAAAGCCATGTCAAAATGGCTTACAAATTCGATGAGATTCAATCTACGATTTAAGAAACAATCCATAAAGGAATGCATACCTTCACATCGAGAGGTTGTTCTAATACATACACAAAAATTTTCTTTTAGATAAGCTTCAGCCCACATTTTTCTATCAGCATGTAAATTAGCAATCCATCTATTACTTTAAAGATTATATTGCCCAACTAGAGCCATCCACGTATCTTCAAATGTATCAACATCCACTCTAGCTACCATACAACTCATCAAGTCACCTGGAAATGATATATCCTTTATCTCACGAGTGGCATTTCTCTTTATGTGCCGAATACATAACCTCTGTGTTACATTTGGAATAACTTTTTCAATTGCAGAGTGCATGGATTTATCGCCATCAGTAACAACAGTTATAGGATTTTTGTTACTCATTCAATCAAGGAATGTGGTCAATAACCAAACATACGATGAAGTAGTCTCATATTGTAAAAGTGCACAACCAAAAACATTTGATTGCAAATGATGATTAACTCCAAGAAGCATGACAACTCGATAGTTATACACATTTCTTTTATAGCATGCGTCAAAAGCAACGACATCTCCAAAACAAAAGTAATCCATTCTTGAAATTGAATCAGCTCAAAAAATGTTGCCTAATTGTCTGTTTGGTTTTAATGTGTTAGCAAAGTAAAATGCTAGATTACTTTGCTTTTTCGCATCAAAGTAACCCAACATTCTTTGTGCATCACATCCAAGAACATTAGATTGGTGCTCTGAATCAATCAAATTGTACATATCATTTTTTGTCCACCCCATATTATGATATCCACCACTTTAATGAGCTAAAAAGTCAATAATTTGGCTCGTTTTTATCCCTACGATGCGCATTGCCATTACTTGAGCCTTCTCCTCTTCTGATATACCTCTATGAGAGACAAGGTATTTGACATGTTTAGGAGGCACTAATGGATGATTGTGGTTGGACACAAACTTTTTCACATGCCATTTATTTGTGCTTCTATTTAAGTTCACTCAAAAAATGGCTGGACAATTCACACGTTTCTCTGGCTTTGGCCTACATTTACGATCGGTCAAACACCATGACTTAGTATTTCTGCACCCTTCTCTTGTACAAACCCATTTATGCATTGTTTCAGCTCCTTTTGTTGATTTTCTTAAGTCCCTTTTACGAATGCCAAATCATACACTTTTGCTATACTCCAAGTAAAAAGATTATGCTTATTCCCTGTAATACCTCGAACATTCATGTATTAACTTCTAATTGATGATATGAATGAGTTACAAGTGTTATATCATATATAATGATGAATTAGATTGATTGGGGTTGAGTATTAGACTTAGAAATTGGAAATGCATGTAAAAGGGTTGCAGAGCAAGATTCGCGGGCGCGGCACCCACCGCGAACTCTTCTGCCTGATTTTGGCAATTTGACTTAATGAGAATCGCGACCGCAATAGGACAATAGCGATCGCAATATGCCTATGAATAGTCACGTGAACAGTAACATCTCGCGACCGCTACTTGTCATTGCGAGTGCGATTGGCGAATCGCGACCGCGACATGTATGTCGTGAGCGCAACTCATGTCAGGGACAGAATTGAAAAACAACCTTATTTAAAGACTTTCAGCCCCTAATTTCATTTCACCCGATTTTCTAAAGCTTCTAAACCCAAATTCTCTCAAATTTCTCTCCATCTACCTTCATTAATGATAAATGAAGATCATTTATTACATATTTAAGAGGATCTAGAGTTGTTGGATCCATTTCCTCTTTCCATTATTCAAGCATTTAAGTTAAGGTAAGTTAGGGTTTCTTCATTCCCCTCAATTTCTTTCAATAGATGTGAGTTTTGGTAAGATTGGGAAGGGTTAGCATTAATAGCATTGTTAATTAAGCTAAGGTCATGGATTATATGACTTATTGTTGTTATTTTCTATTTGGGTTTCTATAGATTCTCATAGAGATAGAAGAAATGATGATGATGGAGTTTGTGATCACCACATTTGCTTGCTCTAGAGATTGATTGCAAGCTATCTTGAGATTTGCATTGATTAAGGTGAGTAATTATTATACTATTATGGTTGTGTTTGAACCCTAAGGCATAAATGCCTAATTCTTTCATGACCAGCGAATTAATTGTTTATAATTGTTAATTGAATGATACTTTGTGATATTCCATTTTATTGTATATATGAACCCAATTGATAATTCTTCTTGATATGGATTTGAACCCATGATTGTTGATCCATTAATATTCTATGTTCACTGTTTACCATTGTATACCTTTATATGATTATTGAATCCAAAAGCAAAAATCCCTTATTCTAATGTGGGATAAAACATCAAGCATTATGCATAGTATACTCCGGTGGATAGAGTAAAGTATCCATGCCTAGCTAAGGAGGACTAGTTGCTTTAACCGTAAGATCTGATCAATCTTACGTAAAGATGAAGGTATGCTCCGATAAGATGAGCCTCTACGTCGATATTGATATGATATGATGAATAAGTTATATGCCTCAGTTCTCGGTATTGCCTTTGAGCATAATACCATTGATGTGGAGAATGTTAAGATATAGTTACTTGATACTCTTACTGTACTGATATGATTCTACTGAACATGATATGTTATTTGTTATTGCCTCCAATCGATTGATATTATTGAAATGATTGGATATTGAATTTGAACCAAATGATTATTGATATTGAACCTATTGTTTACTGTTATTGAATCCAATCATTTTTTATTGTTGAACCGATTGGTAATTGTAATTGATTGATGAACCATGAACTGTTATTATAAACCGACCTTGAATCACTAAGCTCCACAAGTTATGATAGTATAATCTTTTCTTACTACGTTATCTCATTATCGATTCTATTTTTTTTTAGGTGAGCTAATATTTGTCCTTTAAGTTTCCAAGGCCTTCTCCTTCTCCTGTCCTCAGAAACTCAAGTGATTAATGTAATAGCTCAATTCCTTATTTATTTTATATAGGTGATGATTCAAACTTAGATGCTTCATGGTATATGTATTAATGGAATATGTAATAATAGAGTTCTTTTGGGCCTTTAAGACATTAAGTTATTGAAAGATGATTATATATATATATGAATTATGAATATCATTGATGAAAATGGATTAGCATGGTTGTTTGGTTCTGATCTTGGGAGATTGTATGAGATTGTATCTCAGAATGTTGATAGATGATTTGATGGTAAGGTTCCTACGGGTTTTCGGTGGCCTTACGCCTACCCATGTCCTATGATCGTCACGGTTCGAAAGTCGGGTCATGACAAGGTTGGTATCAAAGCATAAGCTAGAGTCTAGAATAGACTATAATAGGTTATATGAGATATATAGAGTAAGAAATACCATGAAGCATAGGAAATTCCTTATTGTCAATTGAAGTCATCGTTTAAGTGTGAATCTGCATTATCTTTATATGTTGAGAAATCTTATATGAATTACATGTTACCGTACAGATGCCACCAAGAAGAGGACACCCTCCTCTTCGTAGGGAACCTCAATGCCCTGGAAGAAGAGCGGCATCTGATGCTGCATCTGTTCATGAAGTACAGCCTAGAAATAGGCGAAGGATCAAACAAGATGAAGATGATTATGTGCCACCACCTCAAGTGGATCCTATTGAACTCTTGAGGCAAGAGATAAGAGAGTTGAGGGAGGAAAATCAAGATTTGAGGGAAGCTCAACAAGCTCCTCCACCACCTCCTCCTAGAGAACCGTCGGTACCAAGAGAGGCTAGAGTGCGTCCACCTCCACAAGTCCCTATGTATGATAGGAGGGAGATTAGAGTAATTGATGAAGGTGGGATTTTTATACAAGACTTTAAGAGGTTGAAGCCTCCGGAATTCAAGGGTGAGGAAGGTGAAGAACCCCAAGAATTCATTGACAAGATGGACTAGCTGGTCCGACGATTACCTTGTTCTGATGCAAGAGTAGTTGAATTGGTGGGTCTCCAACTTGAGAGAGACGCTTGGGATTGGTATGCTTGGGATGTTGAGGAGAGGTTATATGGTGATAATCCTCCTACATAGGCTATCTTCAAGTAGGAATTCATGGATCAATTCTTAACAGAAGGGGAGAGACAGAACCAGGCTTTACAGTTTGAGCAGTTGAGACATAAATCAGGGATGTCTATTTCGAAATATGCTAGGGACTTCAATTGCCTTAGCAAATTTGCTCCCTATATAGTCCCTACAAAAGCTAGCCGAGTGGAGAGATTCAGGATGGGGCTGATAGCTCCCTTGTATAATGCTTTTCTCTCGGTGGATTTCCCATATTTAGCCAAGTTGATTGATAAGGCCAAATTGATAGAGGCAAGGCATAAGACCGAGAGAGTGGCTAGAGCAGAAAGAGACCAGAGGTATAAGAACAAGAGTAAGGTGCAAGATAATCAAGGCATAGGAAAGGGAA
This sequence comes from Vernicia montana, assembly GCA_949750685.1. NCBI lineage: Eukaryota > Viridiplantae > Streptophyta > Magnoliopsida > Malpighiales > Euphorbiaceae > Vernicia > Vernicia montana. Next base: position 1,817 of record CATKHJ010215932.1, on the reverse strand, counting down.
ACAGTACACAGATGCAAGTTACTGAGATTCAAGCACTTTCTTCAGTGCAAAGCCAGTCTAGAGGGGGAGGCCAAGGTAGAGACCAAACCCATAATATTTATGTGGCTTCTGCACCGAGAAATTTCAGTACTCCGAGACCTACACAGCAGGGATTCACTTTTCCCTCTTGTCATACCAGTGGAAAGAGTCATATGGGCTCTTATAGGCTTACCTCGGGTGCATGCTTGGCTTGTGGCCAAATGGGTCACTACATCAAAGACTGTCCTCAGAGAAGAATACAGCATAGCACACCTGCAACCTCAGAGCCTACAGTTCAGATGGTTAGATCAGAAGCACAGAGTTCATATGGACGTGGAAGGGAAGCGGGCCAATCATTTGGTGCTCAACTCACTGCTGAAGAGAAAGGAAAGGGAAGGGTATTTGCAATGAATCGACAGGAAGCTAGAGCAGCTAACACTACTGTTACAGGTATTATTCCTATCCAAGGCATTCATGCACGGGTTTTATTCGATTATGGTGCCATGCATTCATTTGTGTCACCGAGTTTCGCAAGAAAATTGGAAAAGTGTAGAGAGAAAATGAAAATTCCTTTAGAAGTGTCTACATCTCTAGAGGAAATTATAGATGTGCATTATGGGTATATTGCTTGCATAGTAGAGATTGATGGGAAAAAGCTCCTGAGTGACTTGATTGAGTTAGAAGTATTAGAGTTTGATGCTATACTTGGCATGGATTGGTTGTCTCAACACCATGCACACATTGATTGTCATGAGAAGAAGATAGAGTTCAAGAAAGAGGGGGAAGATGTGTTTATGTACCAAGGAGATAGAAGTGATGTTCATTCTAATCTCATATCGGCAATTGGAGCAAGAAGGTTATTAAGGAAAGGATGCAAGAGTTATTTGACACATGTCGTGGACACACAGAATACTCTATGAACCCTCAATTTTGCACCCCTAAGATGCTGCCGCAACTTGACACCGATTAAATTTCGTGCGCTACGCAGAGCCGGTACGGCGGTTTCGCTAGCCGGTTAGCGGGCAGGGGTCAAGGGGGTAGCGCTCCCTCGAAAAAATAGATTTTCATGCATAATATTACAAGGAGACTGACACTTTTTCGATCCCGACCAGACTTTCTGTACCAAACAACACCTTTCCAAAAATGACCGAATTTTCACCAAAACTGACTGCCAATAGGTTTGATAATTAATTTTGGATCCACCGCCATTGACCGGTAATTTTTCAGACTTCAGAATATCCCGAAAACTGATCCAGATGTTTCGAAAACTGACTAGAAAAATTTAAAAACTGATCCGGGCGTCCCGAAAATCTAGAACCAACTCAGCCGAGCTGACAATTCGGTGCGCCACCGGCGAGGAGCATTTTGCCGCTGTTGGCGCGTCGTACCTGCAGCCCAAAATTGACCTTTTTGCCTTGCAACATGATTTTTCAGCCCAAAATGCCTTACCCTTTTGGTCTTTTCATATTTTCTCTTCCTAAACTACTCTCACCCTCACTTCACCTATAAATACCCCTCTCCATTTTACTTCAAACCACACCTCAAGCAATTTGTAGATTGACTATCCATCTTGCTTCCTCTCTCTCTCTCTCTAATTAGTTTTCACCCTCTCTAATTAGTTAGTTAATTAAAAATTAATTTTAATTAACTAATTAATCTTTTTTTAAATCTCCACCCACTCTCAATTAGTTAATTAATTAAAAATTAATTTTAATTAATTAATTAATTTTTATTTTCAATTAAATTTTCACTCAAATTGGTTAATTAATTCTTTTAATTAATCACTTTAATTAATTAAT
>CATKHJ010215669.1:0-13783 GCA_949750685.1 Vernicia montana | reverse complement strand
AATTAATCAAAAGATTAATAAAATTGGAGTCAAATTGGGTTTTTCCTTAATTTTTCCATTTAAAATAAATTAGGGTGGCGACTCCCGAATCCTTTTCAAAATCAAAAATCAATTTTCCGAGGCGATAGCCGATTCCAATCGTGAGCACCGAAACCCGTTCCTTAACCTCCCTTAAAAATCGCTTAGCCTTTTCTTAAGGCAATCTTCCCACGAGCGAGGGGAGGGGCGTTCGGGCGAGGCCTCACATCCCTCCACAATAGTTCTAATAGAGGAAGCTCCTGTTGCCCCCATCAAGGTCTCGCTCTAAGACTGGGGCAGAAGTTGAAGCTCTGGCTCCTACAGCTAAAAGGCTAATGGTTAAGGACTAGTCTCACGAATAGAATGCCAATGTTGCAGGAGACCAACCCAATGGCCAATTGCTTAAGGTTGTGAGTGAACCCCCTAAGGAGTTGAGGACTGAGGAGTGAGCCTCCCCAAAGGTCAAGGGTAGAGCCTTCCAACTCAACTCACATTCTTGGCTTCTTATACATTGGACAGGGAGGCGAGACAGGACTTGAGGCAGATTTGCAAACCCGAGAGCCTCTATCGTCCTTAAAAGAGCTATGGTTAATGGGTCCTACTTATATGAGGAGGCTAATGGCCATCACAGACCTTGCTGCCCGTCTTCCTCCCTTGTGACTAGGACTGCTATCTTCTCAGGTGAAGTTAATTTTTGGTGAGCTGAGGAAGATTTAGGAGCTCAAAAAGGCAGATGACAAGCTTGAATTTGCTAATGACCTTGTTGCTGCTATCTATCCTCTTCATGAACCTTCTAACCAGCTGAGGATTTCCACCAAGGAGATGCTCAAAAAGGAAGTATGGAAGAATTATGATGTGAGCCTTTTTGAGCCCTTTTCTTTTTAGATTTTTCTTCTGAGCTTTATATATTTTTCTAACTCTGTGATTGTCTTCTCCACTTTTGCAGTCCATGAGGTCCAATACTGTTATGCTCTCTAGGCTTGAAGCCTATGAAAAGTATTATGTTGAGGCTCGTGATGTGGCTCTGAAGTGTCAAGGAATAATCGAGAGACAAAATGTCTAGCTGGAGCAGCATTTGAAAGAGCAAAGACAAAATCGAGCTATTTTGGAGGAGTTAAAGAGATTGCAAGCAGAAAATGCTCGGTTGGAGGCCAATAGCCTAGAGTGGGAAGGAAATTCAAAGGTAGCGAGGAGGTTCTTAAAAAGTTGACCAGAGAAGCCGAGGCCACTAGAGCATTCCTCCAACAATCCTTAGATGAAAAACTAATGAGAGAAATTAACATTGGAGCTCCATGATTCAGATGAGGAGGGATGTGGAGAGATTGGAGGTGAGAGTGGCGTGCTTCGAGGAAGACATTAAAGAAATCCTCGACCTTCGTGCTGACCTCAAGCATGCAGAGAATGACCTTCGAAGAAAGGAAGAAGAGTTAGTTGTTTCCTTAACGAATAAGAAAAGTGTTGAGCTTCACCATGATCAGGCTGAAGCTAACTACAAAATGGTTATCTCCAACTTCCTTAAGTCAGCAAGATTTCAAAGGAGGGTGGCTGCAGAGAGCATAAAGACTGCTATTGATTATTACAATAGAACCCTTGATGATGCAACAATAAAGTTCCCTGGTGTATTGGCTTACATATCTAAGAGGAGACCGGGTATGATGCCTCCTTCACCTGATGAGTTTGAATTTGCTATAGTTAAGGTCAGGGAGAGTGAGGTCATGACTCACGAGGTTGAATTTGTTCCTCTAGGTGAGAAGGGGACAGCTGGGGCTTTAAGTTCAGGGCTAGCTTCAGCAGTTGACATTGATCCACCCACTTCTGAGCTTGCATATGTTGAGCCTTCTGAGGTGCAGCCTGTTGATCGTATTAGTACTGAGCCTGCTAAGCCTTCTCCTACTGCTGTGTTTCAACCTATGTCTTCTCTCTCCACTCTGCTGGTCCCAGATTCAACTCCTTCAACACCAACTTCTAACTCTACATCAACCTCTGTTGCTCTTAATCAAGAAATTTAGCCTTCCTCTTTTTTTTTTTTTTTTTTTTTTTGGTTTTTTGCAGAGTGTTTTGTACTCAAACTTTTTGTATATAATAAAATCTTAATTTTTTATTTTAGTAGTTATCTTGTGATGTTTGCTTTCTCGTTTGGACGTTCATGACTTCTATGCATTTTCATCATTTGACTTAAAAGTATTGAAAACTTCCTACTTGAAAAAATTTTTCCAAGTACCGTACTTCCCTTTCCCCCACGAGAGGAAATTTTTCCCCTTAGAAAAATTTTGTCATGTTTAGTTTTTTCACTTTGAGCTATCCCATTACCTCAACATCCTGCTTCAAGCTCCTTACCTCGCCTCTCAAGTATCGAGCTCCTCACTTAACTTCTCTATTTAGGCATCTGATTGCCTCGACATCAAGCTTCTTAGCTCACATCTCTATTAAGTTGTCCAACTGCCTTCAAATCGAGCTTCCTAACTCGCATATCTATTCAGGTGTCCAGCTGCCTCAACATCGAGCTCCTCAGCTTGCCTCTCTATTCAGGCACCCAGTTGCCTCTTTATCCGAGCTCCTCAGCTTGCCTCTCTAGTACTGAGCTCGTCTGCTTGCCTCTCCATAACGAGCTCCTCAACTCGAATTTCTAGTACGAGCTCGTCAGCTCGCCTCTCTAGTATTGAGCTTGTCAACTCGCCTCTCTAGTATCAAGCTCGTCAGCTTGGCTCTTCATATCGAGTTCGTCAACTCACCTCTCTATCTAGACACCCAACTACCTTCAGATCAAGCTCATTAACTATTCAAGCATCCAGCTGCCTTTCAGGTCGAGCTTCTAGCTCGTCTCTCAATTCAGGCATCCAACTGCCTCCATATTGAGCTCTTAAGCTCACCTTTCCTTTTCAAGTATATGACTGCCTCCACATTGCGCTCCACAACTCACTCCTATATTAGCCCTCAATTTTGCTCCCTTATATGCAATGTGGATAAATCTTGTCATGTTAATATCATTTGTCTACTCTTTTAACCCGCTCCTCGATACGCTCAGATCAAATTAGGGAGTGGGAGGCCTCTAATATGGGATAAAAAGACTAAAATTATTAATAAGTCAACACTTTTTTACTATGCTTTAAACTTAGACATTTTAAATTAATTTTAATCCATTAAATTTTAGCATTTTAATTCTCAAATTATTTTATAAAATATTTTAGTCTCTTAAAATTTTGTACCTTCATTTATTGAGATATAAAAACTAAAATTATTAATTTAAATAATAAAAAACAAAATGCATTTCAAAGCAAATTTGCGGAGATCTTAGCTAATGTTTATGGTGTCCTACAAAACCGGTACTCTAAACTTGAGGTCAACTATTTGATCCTAAACTCATATAATTCCTTTTTTTTTTTTTCCCTATCAATTATCTCCTTCTCTCTAGTGGATATTTTGAGTTTATATTTGTAATATTTGATTTGTCTATTTTGATTTTATTAACCAACTGTAATTTTATAACTCTCAAGTATATTATATCTCTAATAAAAAAAATTATTATTTTTAATAGATACGATGTGAAAGCTCTTTTTCTTTACCTTTCCAAATCAAACAAATTTTTTTTTTTTTTTAATCTATGTGCATATAATGATTTGGTTGATTCAAGACTCAAAAGCAGACAGAGACAGCCCTCCTACCCCATGACCTTTTTTTTTTTTTTTTAATTTCACTTTTTTTTCCTTATTTTACATTTTCTCCCCTTGAAATTTTTTTTATTTAGCCACCTAATTTAAATTTTATTAATGAGTTACTAAAACTCATGGTTGATGCTGCAAATCAAGATTGGCATGATAACAATGAATTATTAAGCAAATAATGAATTATTAAGCAAAGTAATTGTTGAAAAAAAGATACTCGCCGCTCTGAATGAAAAACTTGAATGTCAAAAAACTTATTTTCAATATCAAAATCGTTTGAAATGGTATAAGCAAATATACAACAACTATTGCAGTTTTCTATATTATAGCTCTGAGTTTGGATGGGACCCTATTACCAAGAAATTTATTGCTCCAGATGAAGCATGGGAGGACTACTTTAAGGTAATTTCTTTTTATTTAAAACAATGTATAGTTTTATAATCTAAGATATTATATGTATGTTTCATATACTAATTTTTTATTTTATTTTTTGTCTTAACCAGTCTCATCCTATCCATAGAAGTTATCGCTACCCATAGAAGTTAACGCATGGACACTTTTAGGGACTATGAAGATTTGAGAATTGCAATTGGAAATGAAATTGCTATTAGATTAGGGGATAACACTGATGCGAGAACATATGAGGAAGAAGAAAGTAGAGGTTTTGTATATATATATATATATATATACACCAAATTTTTATGTTAAAATAATAATGATAATAACAATAATAATAATAATAATATGAAGTCGGTGGATTGGAGAAGAAAGAAGAAGAGAATATAAAAAAAAAAAAATGAAATCTACAGAAATGAGGAGAGAGGAAAGAGAAAGCAAGAGAGAGAATAAAGGAAGAGAGGGTCAGTCGGAGGACTTTCGGTCTGTGGTGGGCTACTCTGCCACTACCACACCTGGATCAGCCTCCAGCGATCATGAGGAAACCATCAGCAACGAGAACGGGCGGGGAACGGCGACGCATGCCCCATCTGAAGTCTCTCCGCCGGTGCCGAAGCTTATAATCCCGATTCTAAGCAATTCTGGTGACCTTTCCTAACAATTTTGGTGGCTATAGAATTGTCTCGATGAGGGCTTCAATTTGGTACCCACCTTGTCACTTGTAGTTGACCGAAGAAGGAGATCGGAAAATTTCACCACCGAAACCGTTAGGCCTCAATTCCAGTGAATGGCGGCGAGTGACGCCTGTCTTTGAACTCCTGGTATCGAGACAATTCAGATGGCATCAATTTCGACTCCAGCACCACCGTTCATGGCAGCGCGTAGCCGGCCAGCGATGGCGCGTGGGGTCCAATCCAATAGTTACATTTTGACATTCCAAGGCGTTCTACGACACTAGTTCGATCGAAATTCGCATTGGTAATTCCGAAACCTTAGCCTTTTAATTTAATGTTGATTTTTTGGACCATTTAATTATTGGGAAATAAAAATAAATTAATTAGATATTATTGGAATTAAATTGATTAAAGTATAAATTTTTATGAATTTTTATGAAAATAATAAGAATAAATTTAAACGATTTTATTATTGATTTAATAGAAATTTTAAATGAATTTATGTAGTTAATGAATTTATTAAATTATTAAAAAAATAATAAATATTCTATATTGTTATTGATCAATATCGGAATGAGATTGGATATTAAGTATTATGACAGAGGATGGGATTAATTGTAATAATGAAGGCCCGGGTGGGACCATTGTGTTTTTGTTCTTGAGTAAAAAATTGTTTCTTTTATCAGGGGGATTAGTCTAGATTTTAGTAGAAATGTTGCTGAATTTCCGGTAAATTTTAGAAATAAGATATGAAAGAAATTATATGGATTATATCTGATCATGTAATTATCTTTTTAGGAGGAATTTTAAAGTGAATTCAAAGAATAGTTAGCTAGAAGTGATCAATTAAAATAATGGTCTACAATCCAGGTGAGTAAATAATTTACTAGTATGATATAGGCGTTCCTATTTCTTTCTATTATTCCTGCAAACTTTGATGCATATGAAAACCCTAAATCTTTATGGTGTTATTGAATTCTTGATCTTTGAAAACCCTAGCTGTTTGTGAATTTCTTTATTAATTGAATCTTAATTTATTGTTATAAGTCGTTGCTAGGGTTTCTCTTTCACATTGTTCACTTCAGTATTGATCCAAAATGATTCATATTGCTTGAATTCATATGATGTTGAAATTAGCCTATATGCTTATTGTTACTTGAACATCTCTAAATGATAAGCATGTGATATGAGAAAATTCCTTTAAAGCAGAAATCACCGACTGATGTGGGTAATACATCAGACTATGTGCACACTGAAAAACCCGCGAATGGGATGTATGCATCCGAACCTCAGCTAGGAAAGGTGGTTCTGGCCATAAGACCTTATCAGTCTTACTCTCTATATATGTTATATGTAGGAGTAAGCAAGGCACAAGCCGCTACTCCATTTTTATATGAAATTATAAGGGAAGCATTCCGCTTCTAAACTTTTTGATTTCTGCTAAAAGATATATGGGATTCATAAATGCCATTTCATATGAGATGATTTGATATCATTACCTATTATTGTTCATTTCTTGCTTGCATATCATATTAGTAGATTATTTGCTCACTAAAAATTTTCTCACTCTGCTGTTGTCAATGTTTTTCAGGTAATAGCAGAGATGAACGAGGTGCTTCTCAAGTTCCTTCTTCACTTGAGAAATGCTAAACTATTGAAGTCTTTTATCATGTTCTTTTGACACTAAATGACTAAGTAACTTAAAGTCGTCACTAGAGCTCAATGGTAATTATGGTACAACATATGGGGATAGTTGAATTATAGTATTGTAATTAATATTTACAAGTGATGTTGTTAACAAGTATTTAAATTGTATAGAAAATGTTTATTGAATGCTAATATATGCATGTACCGTTATTGAGGCATATGATTAATGATTATATGGGTTGTGAATTGTGAAAGTTTATGAGATTGCACTTGAAGATGAGGATAAGGGGAATTATTTGAAGTGTTAGTTTTATTGCAGGTTGCGTATATTGGGGTATGTTATGTATAGCCGGTACTCTGCTAGATTTTCATTGAAATAGCTAAAGGGAGTGCGTTCTACGAGTGTTTAGTATCATGACGGTTAACTATACCCTAGGACAGTCACGACTCCTGAATTGGGTCGTGACACTAATATTGCAGCATTCCTACATAATGATATATAAGATTCCTTGTATCAGTCTCCATCTTATGGACACTCCACTTTATTGCTACCTTATGAATCCATGAATCCAGAGGTCCCTCCAGCACCCAAAAGACATAACAGAAGTGAATTTGAAGGAAAATCTACCTCTTCTGATACCAATAATATTCAATTAGATGTCATAAACAAATTCACTCATTCTGTTAACAAGTTGGTTGACACTATTAGTTCATTTGATAGTAGTGAATACAGTTGTTGGGATCTTATCAGGGAAATACTAAACTTGGATAAGCGTGCACATTACAAGGCACTTAAGCTACTCAACACTAGAGCAAAGAAGATTGAGTTCGTGAAAATGACTCTTGAAAAACATTTTGAATGGATAACTTATGAATTGGAGCAGTGAATTATGAAAATCTTTTATTATGAATTCTTTTATTGATTTTGGTTTTTTTGTTTTATTTTGAACTAGTACTGCATTTTACTACTATGTTTATCTTTTAAAATTTTCAATTAAGTAATACATTAAATTATTTGGGGATAGTTTATTTTTATATTAGTTTTTAAAAATGTAGAATAAACCTTTATAATTAGTGTCTTGTAACTTTTCAATAATTAATACATGTACACACAAGTTTATTTATTTTCCTTAGGAGGTTTCATTCATGTGTCTCACAACAGGCATGGAGATGATGTAGAGAATCAAGAAATGGAAGAAGAAGAAGAAGAGATGGAAGAAGAATGAATTTGAATTCAAGTATATTGTATGATTAGATGCACTTACAGTTAAAAAAAATATATGTATTTTATACTATGAATATTTACTTTGTATCTTTATTTTATATTAGTATAAGCAGAGGCAACATTAAATCTCTAAATTTATAGGGGCAAAATTAAGATTAATAGTGAAAATAATTTCAAATTATTGAGTTATATAAAAATTTTCAAATCTTGGAGGGACCGCAGTAATATTTTTCAAATAAAATCTTGTAAAATAGATGAACAAAATGCAATTTCTCCAAGTTTGATGGCAATGGCTCCTTCACCCTCCCACATAGTTTCGCCTTCAGTACACGTGTGTAAAGATTTTTTTTATTGAATTGCACCCATTTCTAAGATAAAATATCTAATATATCATTTTTCTATTATGGCATAGATATTAAAAAAACTGCATAAATTTACTTCTTAAGCTCTTAATTTCTTACGACATTTAATCTCAATATAAATAACATTGTCTTTTGTATAGGAATGAAAAAAAAATAAAAAAAATTATAAATTTAGCATATGAAGTACAAATTTTTTATTGATTCCTTCATAACTGTAAAAATTGCATGATAATTCCCAATTTTCAAATTACGGGAGAAAAATTAAATCAATAAGTATCTTAATTTTTATTATAAACTTCAATTTGTTTTACTTAATCAAATGGTAGATAGGTATTTTTTTTTTTCCTTTTGAAAGAAAAAGGACTAAAAGGAGAAATTAGGGGGTGCACCAGGACATCTTAGTCAGGCTAGCACCTCCGTAGCACCCATTATCATCTGACTCCCTAGTCCAAAATGTCATTTATTAAATTAGAAGAAATGCAAGGAGGGAACAATGTCTCCCACTCTTGCGGACCATACAAAGAACTAATAAAACGAGCTAAAGAATGAGCTACTCCGTTCGCTAATCTACGAATATAATAAATCTCATAGGTGCCAATAGTCCTAATGAGATGTTTACAATCATCCACCAACATACCAAATAAAGAATTATCAACTACATTTCCATGAATGGCCTGAACTAACAAAAGTGAATCCGTTTCCATGATCATTGGGTAATACTTCTTGCACTTAATCCATGAGAGAGCTTCCCTAAAACTCAAGGCTTCTGCAATTTTTGGGTCAGTTATTTCCTCTGAAAGCTGTCCACAGGCTGCTGTAAAAATGTCATGCTCATCTCGGATTACACAACTTAGACCATAAGAATTTTGGACCGAAAAAATGCTAGCATCACAGTTGCACTTCTTCCAGCCGCTTGGGGGTCTTTGCCAACACACCTGGCCATCATTCTCGGCAATATTTGCCAACCCAAGTTGAAGCGCCATTGCTGTTAACAGATGGAGGAGCTAAACGCCAACACGCCTCAATAGAAACACATGAAAATAGAGCATGCGAAATCATTTCGATGTCATTTTTACAAACCGAGCACAAAGGACTAACATCAACTCGTCTGATCACCAAGTTATCCATCGTGGGAAGCAAATTCCTAAGGGCTCGCCATAAGAAAGACTTAACCTTAGGTGGAATTTTCAGCCTCCACATATTAGACCAAGTTAGCTTAGACACATTAGAAACCAGAGAGGGCACCATATATAGATGTCGAGTGAGACATTTGTAGCCGCTTTTAACAGTGTAGCTTCTTTTAGAATCCGATTCCCAGACCTAACGATCTTTTTTTGGCAAGATACTGAGAGGAATTGAGAGAATGGCTCTACTATCTTCATCATTAAACACATCTTTGACTAAATCAAAATTCCAATAGTACCCGTTTGGCAAGATTAGAGATGAAACCTTTGAATTGATCACACCATTTGGCCGAGGAGTGGAAACCTTATGGTCATCTGACTTTGGGATCCAAGGGTCCCTCCATATATCGATGTTGAGGCCCCTTCCAACCCGCAAATAGCTATGAGCACAAAGTAAACTTTGGCTAACAAGGATACTTTGCCACAAATAACTTGGATTAGACCCAAGCCTTGTTTGTAAAAAAGATTCAGAAGCAAAATACCTCACCGTATACACCTTATATAATAGCGAATCATGATCTACCATAAGCCTCCATCATTGCTTGGCAATCATCGCAATATTAAACTCACGAAACCTCCTAAAATTCACACCTCCAACTGATTTTGGTGTACATAATCGATCAAAGCTCATCCATCTAATGCCTCGTCCACTATTTGATTTAGTTTGCTAAAGAAACCCATAAATCATCCTCTCCAAGTCCAAACAAGTTTGGTTGGAAAGAAGGAAAACGCCCATAACATATATGGGAATGGCCTGTAATACAGTTTTAATTAATAATTATTTGCCCGCTTTTGATAGTAGTTTCCCTTTCCAACCTTGAAGCTTTCTCCAAACCTTGTCTTTAATGAATTGAAAGACAACTGACTTTCTTTTGCCAATATAAGATGGTAAACCCAAGTAAGAGCTCAAATAATTAGTAATGATCACATTAAGATCATCACTAATCGCTTGTCTAACTGCCATTGGCATGTTAGGGCTGAAAAAAGTGATGATTTTTTATAATTAATCTCCTGACCTGACCCATAGGCATACACTTGCAAGCACTCTTTAATATGCTTGCATTCCACTAATGTTGCTTGAAAAAACAGATAAGAGTCATCCTCAAAGAAAAGGTGCGAGATAGGAGGAGACCCTCTAGCAACCTTACAACCATGGACCTTCTTTTATTGCTCCTTTGCCGAAATAAGGGAAGATAGACCTTCTGCACATAGTAAGAAAAGATAAGTAATTAGTGGACACCCTTGGCGCAAACCATGACTCGAAGTGAAATGGCCAATATCCTTTCCATTGCATAAGGGAGTATACTTAACAGTTTCAACACAAAGCATTACTAAATTTATCGAAACAGGTGCAAAACCAAGCTTACCCATAATATTTCTTAAAAAAACTCCATTCAACTCAGTCGCAAGCTTTACTCATATCGAGTTTGAAAGTAGCAATGCCATGCTTTCCTTGTGTCTTCCGGTGAAGATGATGGACTACCTCAAAAGCAACCATCACATTGTCAGTGATTAATTTGCCTGGAATGAATGCTCTCTGATTCTCGAAAATAACAGAAGAGAGAACTAAGCGAAATTGATTTGCAACCATCTTGTTAACTATCTTGTATAATATGTTGCAAAGTGAGATTGGCCTTAAGTCCTTCATTGTGGTCGGCTCATTTGTTTTTGGGATCAGAACAATGAGTGTGTCATTGAGGCCATAGGGAAAAGCACCATCCTGAATATAAGATAGACAAGCAACCACTATTTCTACACCAACTATATGCCAATATTTCTGGAAAAAAAACTGGTCCCATGCCATCAGGACCAGGCAACTTGTCTGGGTGCATAAATTCAACAGCGTCCTTAACATCCCTTGAAGTGAAAGGACTCATAAGAAAAGCATTTTGATCATCAGTAACTTTTCTTGTAACAGTGTTAAGGATTGGCGAATCATCTCCTTCATTAGATGTAAACAAATGGGAGAAATAGTTCATAATTAAAGAGTCTAGTCCATTACCCAAAGAATGTTGGAGTCTATTAAGGGTGTTTTTCAACTGTCGGGTAGATAGGTCTTTTTATTGTAACAATGCTTGATATAAATTACTATATTAATTTCATTATCAAAACTAATAATTTAATGGTTGAATATTTATCTCGTAACAATGAGGTTAGATTTCAAATTTTGACAATCCTATTTTTCTTTAAAAAGTTTTCTACCTATAAAAAATTAATTTATTTAAAATGGAATTTGTATGAAAATTTCAATTCCAGGTTGTAATAGCATATGGGATAGGAAGGATAATCAAGTCAAAGATATAAAGAGGGAGATATAATCCTAACTCTCCTATTAAGCATTTGTTGGCGAAATTTCAAGCAATTCTATGTGTATTGAATGAGTTTATAATTAGTATGTCCCATAAACGTATCCAATGTCCCTTAATTAGGTGACCAATAACTTCAAATGGATACGATTATATACATAAAATTTTAAAAGATGATCCAGTACACTTTCGACAATTATATAGAATGTATTCTAACGTGTTTCTCAAGCTATGCAATATTATTATAGAAAACACACCCTTACAGGAAACAGGATTTATTTGCATCGAATAAATGCTTGCAACCTTTTTGCTCACTGTTGGCCAAAATTCTAAATATTACTTAGTTCGTAAAACATTTGGCCGATCGCATTTTACTACTAGCCAAAGTTTCAATAAGATTTTGAGAGAATTAAACATAATTTTTGTAAATATGATGGCTAAACCAAGTTCCTCAATACCAAAAAAAATTAGAGAAACTACAAGGTTCTATCTGTACTTTAAAGTAAGTATGTTGCCATTTTTATTTTTTAGTAGTATATTATTATTACTATTTCTACTAGTTTTATTATTATTATTATTGTCTTTGTTCTAATTATTATTTATTTATTTAAATTATTTCAGTATTGCATTGGAACTATTGATAGTATCCATATTTCAGCAATAGTAACTGGACGTGATATAAGTAGCTATCGGAATCGTCACAAAATAATTTCACGAAATGTTTTAACAGCTTGTAACTTTGATTTGGAATTCATGTATGTACTTAGTGCGTGGAAAGGATCTACACACGATTAAAAAGTGTTAAATGATGCTCTATTAAAGAGTAATAGACTTAAAGTGCCACAATGTTTTTCTTTTTTTTCCTCTTATTTTTATTATTTTAATTTATTTTCACTTTCTTATATATTTTTATATTTTTTATTTAACATGATATTTATTGTATATGTTAGGAAAATATTTTTTAGTGGATTGTGGATTTCCAAATCTACTCCAGTTTTTAGCTCCTTTTCAAGTTGTCTGCTATCATCTTTAAGATTTTCACTGTCAATGTCGTCATCCTAAAAATGCAAATGGGTTAGTCAATCTTCGTCATGCTTCTTTGAGAAATACAATTGAAAAATTATTTGATATATTTAAATTGCGGTTTATAATTTTCAAAATAGCTCCTCCATTTCCATATAACACACAAGCGAAGCTAGTGTTATCTTATGTAGGGTTGCATAACTTTTTTCAAAAAGAGTGTCATTTAGATGAATTTCCAGTTGAACTAGATAGTGAAACTTTTTCATCTTCACTTGTGTCAACAAATCAAGAAGAGGACTTTGAACCAGTTATTGAGACTCAAAAGCAACAAAGAGATACTGCTATAATGAACGAAGGGTTGCTATAACTATTGATATTTGGAACGATGTTGAGCATATAGATAATAATGAACGTTAGATTTTTTTTCTTGAAATATTATTTTAATTAACTTTTGTACTTGGGTTGAACAATATTATTTAATTGAGAGTTTCTATTTTTATTTATTATTTATAAATGTAATACCCCAAGTTCATTTGCGTATTCATTTGATTCGCTATATGAGTTATTAGATGTAAATCTAGTAGTTTTATGAGCTATGAGTTATATGATAAGTGTTTGAATGAGTTACAAGTGGTTGAGCAAGTTAAAAGAGGAGTAGAGAACGCTCCTGCCTGGTATTGATAAAAGATGAACAGTCGCGTGAACAGTAACACTTCGGTCTTCGACATCAGTCTTCGACCTTCGTCCAAAAGCTCTCTGTGTGAACAGTAAAGATATTGACTTAAAGACTTAATTTCATTTAGTAGTGTGCAAAGCCAAGTCACGACTGTGACAGTGGGCATGACTCGGGACGCAACGCTTCTGCCTGATTTGGACAAATTGGTTTAAAGAGAATAGTGACCACAACTTATGTCGGGGCCAGAACTGGAAATCGGCCTTTAAAAGGAATTAAGAGTTCCAAAAGCATTTACTCGAAATTTCAGAGCTTCCAACCTATTTCTCTCTCAAGAATTCCTTACCCACTCACATTAAAAGCTTGATGGCTTCATTAATTGTTCCAACCAAAGGATCTAGGGTTTTAATCAATCAACTCTTCATCCATTGTTAGAGCATTTCTGACGAGGTGAGTTAGGGCTTCGATTTTCTTTGAATTTCTTCTCCTCCATCGTGATAATCTGTGCTTGGGGAGGGAATAGAGTTAGAAATCATGAGATTAGTATGAGTATAGTGATTTTAAGAGCATGGGTTATGTGTATTGATAATTTGTATGTGTTATGTGTATAGTT
>CATKHJ010215660.1:0-25590 GCA_949750685.1 Vernicia montana | reverse complement strand
TCTCAAACTCTAAATTCTTTGTTTATTGAACTAGAACACAAAAACTTTATTTCTCATCTTTGTGTGTTCACATTTATTATAAGCTAGATTACATTCTTTTATCTTTTGTACTAGCTATTTGTCAAAGTCTTGAGTGACTCTAAATCTCAAATCATTCTCTATTGTAAAGGTTGTGTGTGAGCCATAAAACACTTGGAAAGGTTTAAGTGTGTACCTTGAAAACACTTGGGTTTAAGTTTGAGCCATTGAAACACTTGTAAGAAGTTTGAGTGTGAGCTTGGAAACACTTGGGTTTGATCTTGCACCCGTAAAAGGATTGTTGATAGTGAAAATCTCAAGTGAAGCTTGAGGAGTGGATGTAGGCAAGGAGTTGGCCGAACCACTATAAATCTTGTATTTGAATCTCTCTTCCCTACATTCTTATATTTGTTGATTACTTGTTTGAATGATTTAGATATTCACATAATCTTAAAATTGCTTATTTGCTTTGATTAATTGCTTCCGCTAATATTGTTTTAATATTCAAGTTTTTCAAAGCAAAAGTTTTTAAATTGAAATTGATTTTTGATAATCCTATTCACTCCCCCTCTATGATTTGCCATACTTGGGCCAACAGTTCTCATAGTTATGTTTTTTTTAAGGAACTAGTTGATCCATATATAAAATTCCTTTGTTCCTACAATTGATCACCTCTCACTGAATCCTATGGGATTCGTTATTGTAAACCGATTATTTTTTATTGAATCTTATAAAATTCATCATTATACACTGTTGGTTTAAAATATTGAAAAGCTTATATACTGGATCCAAAGTGATCACACTGCATTACTGAAAGTAGAAATTCCCGACTAATGTGGGTATTACATCAGACTGTGTGCATACGGGAAAAACCTACGGATAGGGTGAGCGTATCCGCCTCAGCTAGAAAGGGTGGTCCTAGCCGTGAGACCTGATCAGTCTTACGCTATATACTGTTATGAGTGAGTAAGCAATAGCTGTCACTCAACTGTTTATTGATATGAGTGAGCAAGGCATTAGCCGCCACTCCACTGTTTACACTGAGAAGCACACCGTTTCCAAGACTATGATTTCTGCTAAATATTATTATTGAATCCTAACTGTCATTGTCCACTACTAATGTATTCCAACTGTCATTGTTCACTGTTAATGAATCCCGACTGTCATTGTTTACTGTTATTGAAATTCTAACTGTTATTGTTCACTGCTATTGAATCCCAATCGTTATTGATGATTGTTATTAAGTCCTGATTATTATTGATCATCGTATTAAATCTCGACCGTTACTAATTATTGTCATTAAATTTTGACTGTGTTGATCATCGTATTGAATTTCAATTGTCAATGATTATCATTGTTGACCCGATTGTATCTTTTACTGTGTTATCTTGAAATCCAAATATTGACACTCCACTGCTATTGGCCGTTATTACTGAATTTCGACTGTCATTCATCATTGATATTAAATCTTGCTTGTTATTGGACATCGATATTGACTCCCGACTGTGTATTTTATACTGTTACTGTAATATTCAGATATTGAATCCCAATCGTTACTGATCTTTAGAAAACTTGTTTCTCCTCTATTGTCTCACTGAAATCTCAATCGCTACTAGCTCATTGGAACCATGAAATTAAACCCCAACTGATATTGATCATTAAAAAGTTATTTCGCCTATACTGTTATACTTAACCTTAAAGACTGACAATTTATTGTTAACATATATTCATATACTGTTTCTTATTTATTGTAAGTACTTACTTAGCTTATCTCACACCCTTACAGTGTTTTATTTCAGGTTCAGTAGTAGAGTCAGCAAGTGAATCTCAAGTATCCATCTTCACTTGGGACTATTTTGCTGAGAGTAAGATGATTTCAAATTACTGTTGAGTCGAATCATTTTAGAGTTTCATGGATTATAACAGTCTAGTATTGTAGTAATTGATTTTATTGAATTCTTATGTGGTTTAAGAATTGTAATGTAATGAAAATGATAAAGCATTGGGAGGATTTGTATTGGTTTATAAGAAGCTAAATGTATTGAAGTGTTTTATTGGAAGTGTATCTTGAATGCAGGTTATGAATCTGGGGTAATATTATAGTTGCAGCTGTTATGTTGCCAAACTGAAACTAATAATGTTAATTGTATTACTTTATTGATTGAGTGGGTTTTACGGATTGTTAGTACCATTATGGTCATCCATGCCTTACAACTGTCACATCGCCTAAGGTGGGATGTGACAAATTGTTATTTATGGTGATATTGGCGAGGATAACAATAGCTGAAAAGTATTGGCAATGAGTAACTACAATTTGAGATTTATTGATTATTCATATTCTTAAAAATCTTAGGTGAGCTCATAATTTTATAAATTGCTAAATCTCTCTCTAATTAAGAATCCAAAAATCAAAATTATGAGTTTAAAATTTTAAATTGAGATTGAGTGATTAATAGAATATAAATTGTGATTTTTTAATTTAATTAATATGAGGATTATAATTATGAATTCGTATTTGTAAATTGGTAAATTTGTGAATTGTGTGCATTTGTTGATTTCTTAATTATGAATTTGTAATGGTGAATTACTGAATTTTGAATTGAATTATGAATTTGACTGTAACATTTTATTTGAAATAATAAATTTAATCAAAATCTTGTTTAATAAGGGGGCGTTTGGTATCACTGTGATTTTTTTTTTCAAATTTCAAAAAAATAAGTATTAGAAAATATTTTTTAAAAAAATTATTATTTTTTTATTTTTTTTTCATATTTATTCAGAAACATTTTGAAAATAAAAAACAGAAAACCAAAAATAACAAATTATGGTTTTCAAAATTTTATTTTTGTTTTTGAAAAACAAAAACAAAAAATGATACCAAATAGACCATAAAGTTTTGATTTTTTTTTTAATATTATAGTAAAATTAAGTATTATAACTAAGATAACAGTAAACTACTCTTATCTATTTATATTATTTTTGTTTATATTTAAAAATTAGAATGACATATCGACTTTCAACTCCACCTTTCTTGTTCTGCTCTTGCTATTCTCATCGAGCACAATTAAAATAAATATTTTATTATATTTATTTTTAATTTAAAATTTTATATTTTAATATTTGTTCTCAGCTCACATCTATTTAAATTTTACGTCCGCCCTTGAACTTAGACTATAATTAAATCCAATTATACTCTATAATACTTGAAAATATGAACAAAATGCAAGAGATTGAACTCTCTCTTTGAAGAAGTAACACAATAGATTGAACGCCGTTGTTGATTTTATGTATTATTGAAAACAATTATTAATTAATTTTATTATTTAAAAAATGTCAGGATTTGTATTGTATGGCTGCGTTTGGACTTTGGAATAACGGAAGGATCGCGTGGGTTCTGCTGTCGAACTTTAGAAGAGTGTGCTCCATGTAGTCTGCCATTTTGGACCAAGTCACTGAACTCTGTAGTAGCTCGATCCAAGATGGGACCAAAACTCTGTTTTGTGGTGTAGTTTTCTTTCTTATGCATTTTTTAATTTTAATTTTTTAAAATTAATTATAAATAAAATTTCAATTTTTTTTAACTATTTTGAAAACGACTTTAATATTAGTTAAATAAAGGCTCATTAGTTCTTATAATTTTTTTTTCTTAATAAACTGCGTATTAAACCATCAAATAAGAATATTTTTTATTTATAAATTCTCTAAGCTCGGCATAAATGATTTTTCTTAAATTAAACCAAAAAAATGAACTTAACATGATACCTAAAAATTTAATGTATGACCTTATATTAAACAAAGGGCCGCATATTAGACTTGGGGTTTTGAAAGAGCTTTGACCATGAAAGAATTAGGCCTTCAGGGCAAAAAATTTTATTGTTTAATTTTTTAGTTTATCTTGGAGATGAAAAATTGTGAGAATTACATTTTAATCAAATATGCGCATTGCGAATATTGTCATTGAGCTCTAGTGTTTTAATTATTTAACATTTTTCAATAGAAAATGATGCATTTTTCTTTTATCAAATTGAAATTTTTTAAAAGAATTAGACTATCAAATTTTATTTTTTATAAGATAAATATGCTATCATAACAATAATATGGTGCAATATTAATGCCAAATTTTTCATGAAAATGCTTATATATGGTATTTGCCAATTACTATATATAGCAGCTAGTGATGTCTTAGTTGAATTGGCTAAGGCTAAAGATACTGTCACCAAAAGGTAAAATGTACATTGAATGTAATAAAAATCATTAACCTTTTAAATAATTTTACAATTTAAAATTTTTAATACTTATATTATTCCATATTGAAAATTTAATTCTTAAATTTCCTATATCTTAATTTTCAATTTCATCGAGCACCTACTAAAATGATATAAATCCATTTTCTTTCTTTCTTTCTTTTTTTTTGTTTTTTTTTTAATTAGTAATCAACTATAAGTTAAAGCCTTGAATAGCCAAGTGCCCATGTCTAATGTAAGAAATAAAAGTGCACGTGAAGAAAAAAGGTTTATAATTTATAAGAAAGAGAGAAAAAAAAAAGAAAAAAATCCAGCACGCCAGTAATAGATTTATTAGTGCACTGATTCATCTACTATATAATATTATGTACGTGAATGATATCATCCCATTTATTAAAAAAAAAAAATACCAAAGAAAGTCCAATAGTAAGGATTTGTTTATTTAATTTGATGTTTACCCACTTTTTTTTTTTTTTTTTTTTTTTTCAAAATAAATCTCAAACTTTCATTTCAGATATCAAAATATCAGATTACAAAAGGCATAAAAGCCTAGGAGGTGGTAAAGAAACTCAGGCTAGAGGAATGACATTCCTAAGTACATGAGATGCTATCCAATCCGCTGCATTATTAGCAAATCTACCAGCCAAAGCAAAAGAAATATAATCAAATTATTTTTTAAGATTACAAATGACAGACAAGGTAGCTCGAATCTCCCAAAGGCCAGCATTCAGACCTTCATTACATGCCAAAATTAGAGTTTTGCAGTCAGACTCTATAATAACACGTTTACAACTTGATTTTACTGCTAACTGCACTGCCAATATCAAAGCCTCTGCCTCTGCCATAAGTGCAGACCTCACTAACTTCTTCAAAGCCACCCCATCTATTAATTTAGCATCTTCATTACTGCAAAGCACAACCAAACCAACCATACCGGAGCATTCATCAAAGCTGGCATCCGTATTTAGTTTAAATACACCTGGATTTTATTAACTGAGGAGAAGAGGGTGCCCGTAAAGAAGTAATATGAGGATGATGAACAACATAGTACTCCAGGCATAACTTCATAGTTTTATCTGTTGTAAATTTTGGATTAGGAGGTTTGACATTGAACACAAATTCATTGCGAGAAATCCAAATTGACCAACAAAGCATAATAACTTCCATATGCACCATATGATCTGCACCTTGCGTTGGTAAATCCAGAATTCTTTTCCACCAAGTAACAAAATCCTGGCAGAAGGAAGAGCTCAAACAAAAACTAATTGGTGAGGCAAACCAAGTAGCACGTGAGTGGGGCCATCGAAAGATAAATAATTAAAATAAATCCTATTATTGATATTTTTTTTATTAATTAAATAAATTAAAAGCAATAAAACATACTAAAGGACTAAAAGTAATAAAATTAAAATTTATATTTTATTAGATTATTTAATATATTTTAAAACTAAATTAATTATCACATAAATTATAATGGTCTTTTATATTTATTTTTTTCAGAGTCTTTATATCTATTTAATTTCTTCATTTATTATAATTTTTTAAAATATAAATGAATATAACTCGCGCAACGTGGAGGGCATAAAAATCTACTCATTTATGCTAATTTAATATGCACTCATTTTTGCTAATTTAATTATTTTCAATTTGAAATTTGAAATTTTATAAAAATTCAATTCAATTTTATTACTTTTCATATTTAAAAAATTATAACTAATAAAATCCAATTTTTTTGAGTTAAAAGAAATAAGTTACTTGTACACCGAAGCATAATTTAGCGGTAACTATATATTTCTTTGGATAATAGATTTAATATGGATTCCTCCTTTTCTAATACTCAAAAAAAAAAAAAAAAAAGTTATTTAGAAAGAAATAAAATCACTATTTTTTTTTGTTCATAAGAAATAAAATCACTATTAAAAATTCAAAATGTTCTCATTTAAATTTAACTTTACTCTTTTTATACAAGTATAAAATGAGAAAATAATTATATATTATATATTTTTTAATTATTTTAAATAATAAAAATTAAATTAAATATGATTATTTTTATATAATAAATAACTCAAACTTAGGCCAGTTGCTCAATCAAGAGATATATTACCACTACACTATGTTTGCAAATGCATGCATTAGTTTAATTATGTATATATATATTATATGGTATTTGATACAAATATAAATTTTTAGAGTTTTTAAATTTCTATTTTTAAATTGTAAGAGAAATATTTAATTATTGAAAATGGAAATAATAATCTCAATACACATAAAAAAAAATTCTAAAGTTTATTATGCTACCATTTCCAAAACGCTTAATTATCAATTAAATTACAATAAAGATAAGATCAAATCCATCCATATAACAAAATTCCAACACATTTCAAGCATGCAAAATAAAAATGCCAATACAAGCTTTGGATTTTACACAAAAAATTAAAAAAAAAAGTAGTAAAATACAAAAAACCATTAAACAAACACTTGATTTGAGACTTGAGACTTGAGACTTGAGACTTGAGACTTGAGAGTAGGCAATAGAGGTAAATTAGTAAAAGCAACAAGGGCAAAAGATAAGCCCACCTACACTGCAACTCTATTCTCTATTACTACGTGTTCAACTTCATGGCTAAGTTGGCAACCTATAAAGTTGGGTCCCTCTCAATGAAGCAAGAACACCAGTCTCTTTTCATTACATTTTTGGTTAATTTTTGGGCGCGGTGCCTCTGCTTCTTTCTCATTTTCTCTCTACAGAACATTAACAACAAGGTGTTTGTTGAAATTCCTGAACAAAGTGAAAGCAAAATGGGGGTTTCTTTTAAGGTTGCTAAGGTGGGTACAAGGTATAGGCCTAAGTTTCTTCAGATTGAAGATAAAGAAACTGAAAATGGCACTGGAAATCATCCTCAAGAAGAGCTTAACGAGGTATATACATTTGGGTTTGTTCTTTTATTGGGTTTAAATGAACCCTCTTTGGGAATTTACGGTTCACTCTGTGCTATTTGTGTATTTTCTTTTGGTTTGTTGGTGCAAGTGCAATCGTGGGTTTCATTTTTTTTTTTTTTGGGGTGATAATATGGTTGAACTTTACTGGGGCAATTTTTATTGGTATGTTTTTTTTTTCTCACAAAGAGAAGATGAATGGTCTACTGGGAGATATGGGTTTTGACTTAATCTGCTTCATCAAAAGATTTTTGTTAGCATTTGAAGGTTCTAAATCGAGTAGAATAGAGGAAAAAAATATAGCTGACTTCTTGACTGTACTAGATTGGAGATGTTTAGTTGAGTTGAAATGAGTGTATTTTAGCATATTGGGTCCTTGATTTCAAAGGTATTGAGTAACCATGCCATACTTGTGTTGTCTCTGTTCTTGTTTTAAAGTTTATTTGTCTTGGCTTGAAATTCTTTTATTATTTTTTATGAGGTAGTTAATTATTTCAGGTATTGAATTTAAGCCATGCCTCAGAAGCTCTTTATTAGACTGCTATTTGTAATTTTCTAGTATAGGTACTAATTATTATCTAATCAATAAGGTCCTTCATAAACAGATTAAAATTAAATATTTTTTGTTGTATTCTTTCTTGTTTGTTATTGATTTTAAGCATTCTTGAAATAAACAAGTGATTTTGGGATGTTTATATTTGTTAGAGATTTCACAAACAACTCTAGTGAGTGATTATGACGTCATAGTATGTCATAGAACACCTTACATGGCTTTATGATACCAAGACAGTTGCCTCCTCCCACAAACAGCTGATTTTTGTTCCCCTTATTTTAGTTGAGATTTTTGTGCATGAAATTTTATTTGTTATCATTTGAAAAAAAACAAAAAATGTAGGTATTTTCTTGGTTTTGCCTCCATTTGGCTCATGCAGAAGTTGATTTCTTGATATCTTATTGTTTGTGTAATATACTTATCTCAAGTAGGTCCGAGTTCAATATCAAAATTAGTACGGTTTGCTACATGAATTTAGATCTTGTTTAGTGTAATACAATGACATTAATCCCTTTATTTTCTAAGTTGTACCAATTACATAAATTGACTAGTTTGTCCTTGTTTCTTGGGGGATTTTTTGAATGTTTCTTGTTCTATCAAACAACTATAGTTAATAGGGTCACTTTTGGGGGGTGGGGTACTCACTTGCACTCACTGAAGTAGATACTGAATTCTGTTAAAGTCATTAAATTTCAATTAACTCTTAATAATCACTAAAATTTGAATTCTGTACTGATCAAATCACTAGCACCAAAATCCAGCTAAACCAAGATTAAAAGTATGATGTGATGACTATATTGGACTTTCTCAGTAAATTTTATATGTTTAGTGGGCCTCCCAATATATTGTCTCTCTCCTTCTCCTCTCTTCTTTTTCTAAAGATGAAAAAATAAAAAAGAATAGAAATTGTTACCTCTCTCTTCTTACTTCCCACCCTCTCCTTACTTCCCACCCTCTCCACTCTCTTTATTATCTAAGGCTTTTGTTTTTATAAACCACGTTGTCAGAATGCAGAGGGAGACAAATCATCAACTGTATATGGCATTTAACAATGCAGAAGGATGTTGACTTGACATCAATTCTTCCTGTAACAGCATTCTTTGGACGACACAATTGTGTCAACCCTACGTGCTCATGCTATTATGCTATGTTATATAAGTTCTTGATCACATTACCGTATCTAATTGAAAATTTGTTTCTACTTTGAAATCAACTAGTATTTTTGTGCATTTATTAACAATATAACATAATTTTGACTTAATGTCATTTCTTGATATAACTTATGTTGTTGCACTCGGTGTCTCTCCTAAATTCTGTGCTATTTGCTATGTTATATGGATCCTTGATCACATCATTGTATCTAAATGAATATGTATTTATACTTTAAATTTGACAATAATATTTCTTTGGCACTGCCATGTGCTATTCTCTAAGTTGGTGGCTTTCTCATTCTGGTCTTTCCTTTTCCCTTCTAACTTTTCAGTTCATAGTTAATTTTTTTCCTTTCTTGGTATGAACTTATGAGTACATTTGTTTCTGGTTGAGAATGGTATATCTATTATTACCTAGTTCATAGAGTGGAGAGATCCACGGATACTTATTCAATATCATACACTTGTGATTTTATTGTCTTAGTTTTCAATTTGCAGAACATATTATAATTTCATTTTATAATATCTTTTTCACTATTACCAAACTCCAATAGAGGTTGTGAGTTGTGACTTGAAGATGCTTATCAAATTACAAGAACTGATGTAGGAAACAAAATTACAAACTAGTGGCTCTATTGCAGGGTAAATTTGA
This sequence comes from Vernicia montana, assembly GCA_949750685.1. Taxonomy (NCBI): domain Eukaryota; kingdom Viridiplantae; phylum Streptophyta; class Magnoliopsida; order Malpighiales; family Euphorbiaceae; genus Vernicia; species Vernicia montana. The sequence continues at coordinate 16,035 of CATKHJ010215660.1, read as the reverse complement.
TCTCATAGAAGATAAGGTTATTAATCATTCAAATGAATCAGCCGAGTCTGCATTGCACCCATTGTCAGAAGGTAATGTAGCCTATTTTATAGTGTATACTATGAGCTGAGAAGTCCTCCTTGTTTTACAGTTTGTTTTAGTGCAGATCTTGAGGTGTCCTTTTCACTGAATCTGTTCCTAGATGGCTTTTCTGTTGGAAAGCCTGCAGAGGTTAGCATTCATAAGAAGAAAAATTTTCATACTTCATATTGGCATTTGTTATACTAATTGTCTGCACATTTCCGTTGATCTCTAAAATTTATTGCAGCACTTCAATGATGTACCAAAGCAGTTGCTTCCTTATGATAGATCCTCAGAGGCACTTTTCACTGTAAGGGTGTTCAGTTTCATTGCAACTATAGTTTGATTTTTACCTTTATGTTTCACTGGAGTGCAATATGGAGCAATTAAATTTGTCATTTTTATAAGCTTTTCTGTTCCTTTGTACTTCGGCAAACATCATTATATTGCATTAAGTAATAGAACATGCAATTTTTTTTTTAATCTACTTTGTTGCTTATGGTGCAAGCAATGATTAAACACTTGCTTATAATCACACTGTATTAACAGTTTGAAAATGAATAGCAAATGAGGTGATGATGTTTCACTAATATGGGAAAAATTCTCAGCATTTCAGCCAAATTTCTATCGGATCAAATGCTGTTACAGTATTAAGATATTTTTGAACTATTATTGTAAAAATAATCCTATGCAGTTAATCTATTGCATAGTTTGTATAGCATTAGCTACTAGCTATGAGAATTGAGAAGATAGAGAAAACAACAGAGAACGTATTCTAGAACTAACTCATGATAGTCTGAGGAATCAATCTATTTTAACTTCCAGAAATTGCCATCATGTTTAGCACGCAAAAACACACTCACTCACACATGGCTTCAATCTCGCTGTTTTCTGGGCTACGGTTTTTCTGCCATGCTTCCAAGAGAATGCTGCATGTGTGGTATAGCCTATGCGTATGAACTCTTATCCAACTATAAATTTCTGTTGGTGGTTTGGCTTCTCCACTGGGAGGTTACCCTACAATGTGCGTGGTTGAAGAATAAAGCATTATTGTGGTCCATAATTGATGTATATAGTCTTATTATAATTTTGCTGTCTTACACTCTTCCAATCTTACTCTTGTGTCTCAACCTAGGCGGTTTCCATGTTTGACATTATTTTGCTGTTCTCTTTTCTCACTAATCTATTGGTATAGCTTTTTTTTCCTCTTGATTTTGTTTGTTAGCATAAAATATTTCATTTGCTTGCACCGCTATGTATTCTTTTAAGTTTTTTCATAAAATAGGAAAACCATTGCTAGTTGATCAAAGGAACTTGAAGTTCTATATACTGATTTGGCCTTTCTAATGCTGTAAGGTTGTGAGGACATTTAATACCATCCTGTTGCCTTTCGTGTTTCTTATACAGGCACTCACCATGGTTTTAAAAAATGGCCGTTACGTAACGTAATGGCCGTTATGTAACGGAAATTTGCTCTTTCGTTACCGTTACAGCCATGAAAGAAGGGACAAAAAAAAAATTCAGCCTTAACGGCCGTTACATTACAGTAACAGCCGTTACATTAATTTTGGCAAATTTTCTGCCATGGTTGAAGAGAATATGCAGAGTTCACATGCATGTGAACTGTGCATGGCAGAAATTCTCAAAATCAAGATGGAAATAATACTCTAGATCCTCCTAGGCACTCCTTTTGGTATTAATAAGGTAATAAATATATCCTAAGCTTTGTTTTGTGTAGTAGTAACACTACATTTTGGTAAAAAATTATGCATGTTGAGTCTTTATTTATAGAGTATTATGCTTATTAATTAGTTATAACTCTTAGATTTAGTAATTTATGTCAATATTTCTCATTTTGCAATTTTTTGCGGAAAAATTGTGTAGCGGTTGGCCGTTACCGTTACGTTATGGCCGCGACGACCCCGATACCAGTATACGTGACTGCGACTGCGATTTAAATCTATGGCACTCACACATACGTACATACACTGTTTAATTAATATAATAAAAAGCAAGCTTCAAATTTCAATGTCTTATTTTGTTTATGTTACCTTCTTCCATTTGTCTTGCTTGCATTAGGCGATTGAGTATGGATGGTTGCCTGGGGATATTTTTGATCAAATACCCTGCAAGTACGTCAATGGAGCAGTTCTTTGTGAGGTGAGTTAAAAGTTATGATTAGTATCTAGTGATCTGCAAGTTGCTGAATTTATTCATTTTCAATGGAACCTTTTGGGTTTGGGGGGGGGGGGGGGGGGGGTTGTGTTGGATTCTAAATCATGGGTATTAATTCATCAAATTTCCATTTGCTTTTCTATGGCTTTTATCCTATGCATGATGGTTTAAAGTTAAATTCTAATACATGCCATCCTCTTTGCCAATTCTTTCAATGACATTTACTTGTCCATCTATGCAACTATCTCTACATATAAACACAAACTATGCTGAGTCTTGTTTCAAGTTCACAATTTAAGCTTGTGAAAATTTTATAATGCTTAGCTAAGGGTGCATTTGGGATTGCTGTTAGGGATTAAAAAAATTCTTTTAAAATTTTTTTGATTTAATTGATTGATTTTTATTATTTTTTATAAACTATTTTTTCAAACCTTCTTCTGGGAAAAATATCAATTTACCTGCTTCTGAGAAAAAACAGTTTTAAAAATAATATAAAAATTTTTATTCAAAAGTGCTTTTGGAAAACTCAACCCCAAATGGGCCTAAATCAACTTTTATTATCTTGGTAAAATTCTTAACATTTAACTTTTGGAATGCTTCAATACTCAATCATATATGAAAATTAGTAAATATTGAGGCGGAGACAAGCAGTAAAGAATGAAAAGAAATGCCGTGTTCTTTGATTAGTTTGGGTTTTCTTTCAAAAGTTTTTTCCATTTTTTTGCTGGATAAGTTCATAGATTTGTCAACCTTGGAGACTTTGTTTACAATGTGGCTACATCTAGTAAAGAAAGAAATAGTACAAAAAAGTTATATGGCCTCTTACCCTTGAAGTGGAGATTTCAATTCTTTTTTGTTAATTTTTCTTTGCAATAGATAGAAGATTTATATGTTGTTGAGAAAAGAAGAGTTAAAGGGTGTCAACCAGCAAAATTTTATTTGATTTCTTCATTAATTTTGCTTTGTTGGCTATATAAACAGTTGGAGTTTTACTTTGAACCATTTCCTGCCTCAACTTTCCCAAAAGAGTATCCAAATTGTAGACTGTAGTTGAATCTTGATAGACCAAATAAAATTACACTGTTGAACCATTTGTTTTCTAGTCTCAGGTCAATTAGTAAGGAACATGGTGAGTTGGCTGCTTTAGCTTTAGATGTATTATCCTTACCATGGCGAAGGCTGCATACATCTAACTGTCCTCAGCCTGCAAGACAGGAGGTCTCATGCCTTTGACACCTGTTTTAAGAGCGTCTCCTGTTGGACTTCATATATATGTATAGTTGCATACACACGTACAAACACATACTATATGTAAATTTATAACATTTTGGTTGACATACAAAAAGACATGGTGAAATGATTCTCTGTCCATGGAATGTCCCAGCACCTCTATAGAAATATTACTTCTTGTTGGAGGAATTGTGTGTTTGATTTTTATGTCTTAGTGCAAGTCACCCAATGCAGATTCTCTATTGCAGATTCGAGATTATCGTAATTGTTTTTCTCAGAGGGCACTTACTGCTTTGGCTGAAACCTCTCCAACCATTCATAAAGTGTTTCTACAGATGTGTATGGAGAATGTTGTGAAGGACATATTATCTATGTCGAATGAGTCTTGGACATATGAAGTTTTGTTGGCAAGTGACTCTGATTGCAAAAACTTGGAAGGGCTTTTACCTTTCATTTCCAGCATATTGGCTTTCTCTTAAATTTATTAACTTGTTCTTGTTCAGGAAGTTGAGTCCCGTATTCTTAATGCCTTGCAACCTGATCTTGATCTGAATCCAAATCCATTGCTGGATAGGTTTTGCAGAGAAGCACTTACTAAGAAGGTATATCATGCCAAATTTGATTAATTGTGAATAATTGCTTTACATTATTGGATTCCAGAGGTCCATTGCCAATCTATTAAGTGCAGTACATATATTGCATCTACTTCATGACAATTATTCTAGACTGACTACATTTTTCCCTCCTTTTCTGTTTCTAATGCTATCCTGCTAATGTCTTTCATTATAATTGTAAATGTTAAGAATTCTTTTCCTTTCAGCCACTATTGAATTTTTGGTAATTTTAATTTGTGGTTGCAACTTTATTCGTGCATGATAAAAGTTTCAAAGCTAATACTTGCTAATTCATTGAAATTCTTGCAGATTAATTTGGGAATCCCTTGGGGTTGGAAAAAGAGAAAGCTAAGTGATGCACCAAAATGCAACTCACAACATGTGATCTGCACGCCAAGTATAGGAGGCACCCATGATTCCAATCCACAATCTGATTTAACATATCATAGTAGGGAAGTGACAACTTCACAGAAAAATATTTCAAGAGCTGTCCCCAGTTCCAAAGTGGGTAAGGCTGCGCCAGAGAACATATCACAGTTGAATCCTTCAACATTGAAGCATAACTATCAATTAGTGGATGAGTGCAACAAATCTGCTACCACCAACTTGCCATCATCTGCAACCAACTCTAGTAGAGGTCAGAGAGAACCTCCTCTGTTGGTTCCTGCTGAAAGGAGTGGACATGAAACACAAACAATTGGTGAAGGACCTATTCTTAAGAAACCTAAGCAAGAACCTGTGGACTTCACAGAGCTTCCGGGCCAAGCTGAAATTATTCTTGCACCAATGAAAAATAATCAGCTGTTTCAGCAAGTTGAGGCTGAAAAGATTATTCATGGAAAATATAGTGACCGGAGAGGATTTTTTTCATTGATAAATAAGGGTCAACAGGAAATTCCTGAGAGGAACTCAAAGCTGCCTACTGGAATCACTAATTTTACTGTGAAACAAGAGGTTACTGAAGCTACTGATTTGAACAATTCAGATGTTAGGAAAAAGGATGTGAGAAGTAATCAATCGAATGTTCAGCAACAACTAGCACATAAATCACCATCATTATTAAGGGCTAATAGCCATCCTTCAGACACTGTTGACAAAATTTTGAGAAATGAAAATGGTACTAAGAATGGGAAAAGTTTGTTTAGTCCTCAAGCAACTACTGATGTTAGAACTGCATCTTTAAGATTGTTTCTTGGCGAGTCCTTGCCAAGAGAGGCATCTGTACCTGCAAAACAAAGGAATAATATTTGTTCTAGAGGCTTAACTAGAAAGACGATTGACTCGCTTTCCAGCACCAACTTTGAGAGTTTTGTGAAGATTGGAAGGGTGACTCAAAGGTGTGATACAAACTTCAGTCACATTTTCTCCACAGAAAATTGTCTAATATTTACCTTTCAGGCTCTAATGATTAGCATCCCTGTCTTCCTTATTTTTTTCCTCATGCATCCAGGTACAAACTGAATAATAGGAAGGGCAAATTGGACCTACAGTTGCACAGCAAATCATTTTTTCATGCTGCTCATGTTGCATTCCATCTTGCTAATTCTGAGGACAGAAGGTTGAAAGATGCTAACATTGATAGGATACCTCTATCAAAATGCTTTGTAGATAGGAAACTTAATGTCTCCAAGACCAGGACATTGACATTCATACACCGAGCTTATGTTCATCAAAGTGAGTAGGTATTCATTTCTCACAAATGTTCTCATAAAGAATGCTGATGATCTTTCTATTGCTAAATGATTTCTGCCATCCCAGGAAATGAGATTTACCAGGTTGATAGTGGGGCACAGATTAAACTGATTATTTCAGAGATGCTTAATGAGGGAAAGGTGGAAGCAACTGTTGTTTATGGACCAGAAGAAAAGAATGGTTCAATCAGTTTTCCTCTTCCACTAACCTTTCCTAACATTGTGAGTTTTTCAATCTTCATTTGCAGCTTCCTTCTTCTTATGCCATAGGATTGCAAATCACGATTTCTTTGTAGTTTGAAATAAACTCCCAAATCAATGTTGACCTTTTTATTAAACACACATGACTTGAATTTTAACTATATAGAAGTGATAGTCTTTAGTTCGTTGGGGGAACAAATGTATCTTGAATGTGCCAACGCCAGTTTTGTATTCTCTTTAATTTTTGAATGAGTGATAATTTGGTCCATTTTGGTTGCTTCTCTGTTACATGACAACTTTGTCCATTAAAAGCTTTGATTCTTTCCTGAGACATTTGATATAACTTTCAATGACATTGCCATTATTAATTAAATATTAATGCAAGAAAAGTTCAGGAATAGAAGGATAGATAATTGTTTTTCTTGAACCTGAGGTAGATAATGATGTTTGATGACCAAGTTGGAGAGGATTTCATTGTAAAAAGGAAGGTAAAGTTCTTTGGAGATGTGCCCTTTTTCTTTGCTGTCTTGTGTAGTATTTGGATGGAGAAGAATGCCTGAAATTTTTTTTGTTTTAATCTGCTGTGGGACAAAGTGGTTTTCCTGGCTTTGTTGTGGACTTGTGCTTCAGGGCGGGGGACTTTCAAGGAGTGTCTTTAAGTTGCTTTTTTTTCTTGTCTTTTTGTATTGCTTGTTTGTTTTTTGTCGTTTAAATTAGGAGGATACCTTACATGTCTTATTTCTTTTCTCTTGAATTTACTTTTTTTACCAAAAAATGTTCAAAGACCAAAGGTTTCTCGAAGGCTTTTGTGTTTGCATGCTCTTCAATTGTACAACTTCTATGAGAAGATATAACGTGAGCAAGAAGATACAACTTTATGTTGCCATTTAAACAAAAAATCTTACCATGTTAGATATTAAAGAAACCATTTCTTTTTCCAATTGAATTGCTGCATGATTTATTGCACAAAACATCCTATTATACTATTGGGACTTAGCAGTAATTATTCTATATATTTTCTATTTAAATTCTGCACCTAATGGAGCTTAACATTGGCTGATTGGAGTTAAATTCTGACTTTCGTGTATGCACATTCATTGGCAGCATTTTGCAGACCTCTTTGCAGCTCAGTTTCAGTCATTGGTAGGTTTGTTGCGCTGGGATATTTTCTATTGAAATCTTTTGTACTTCTATTGCACTCTTAACATTTCTTATTGTGCAGGTAGTGAATGAAGGATACCTCATAGCTAGAGATCACATAGAGCCAAGAGGTCTCAGTTCTGATGGTGAGTTGAGTAGTCAACATCCAACTATCACTGGGAGTGACACTGCAACATGTGGATCCCTTCCACTGTCATCCCGAACATTAATCCCAGGATCATCCACTTCCACACTTACTCACATGACAAGCAGAATGCCAGTCCATGACCCCAGACCATTATCATCCCAGAATATTCTATCTAGAAGCCATTTGCTACATCCTGTAAACTTCCAATCAGACCAGCAAATCTTGCCTAGTAATTTATCCAAATTGCAGTTTGACTTTGCTGCACAAATCAGCCTCATGAATCTACAATGGCCAAAGATTTTGAACAAACGTGCCCATTTACAGTTTCAAATGATGGAAAGACAGAGACAGCAGGAGCAACTTATGCAAAAGGAGGCAATGGTGGGAGGATTGGGTGCAACTATGGGTGGTGTGGGTACGATGCAATTAGGTGGTCAGATTTGGGGACTAGGAGATTCTGTTGTGGCATTAGAAGGGTTCATGAATTCTCCACAGAGAGGACAAATGCCTTGGACTAGCAACCTGGATCAGTTTAATAGTCTCGATGGCAATATGTCCAGTTGGAATGAGAGGAAACATCTCAGCATGATGTTGGATCACCCTGCTTCATTTTTGGCAAAGCTGGGCCTGGTGCCACTACAAGGCCAGGGGGGAGATATGATGAATAGAATTCCAATCCATGGAAGCACTGGAGTGGTACAGATGCAGAGGCCAACTATTCCAGACATGGCTTATCTTTTGAACAATCAACATTTGTCACATCCCCAGCAATTGCAAATGCCATATTCACAGCAGCAAGAAATGGTATCATTGCTCCAACCTGCTGAAGCAACTATCTTAGGTGAACATATGAGTTCATCCATGAGTAACGTTAGACTAAACCGATTTGATGAACTACACCAAATGGGTCCCCTGCAACTAAGCACTAGATCAGCATTACAACAGACGAATGACGGGAATGCCATGGTGGGTCTTGAAATCCCTGAGCTTACAAGTACTCCTGGGTCTATGCTTGGCAGTAATGCAAGCTCCTGAATGAATAGTGTCATGTTTTTGGCATGGTGGTTAGGAGTGGGGAGTGATGTAAATACCCTGAATAGAGAGAGGTATAGAAAGAAACAACAATGTGTTTTGGGCCTTTTGGTTTCTTATCTTTTGTTGGCTTTGCCTGTTACTCCTGTGTAAAATGCATCCGTTTTTGGACAGTCAAAATGGTGTGTATATGCAGTAGGTTTTTGTTTGGTATATGTATAGAATTATAGATATATAGATACATACAGATACCGCAAACATGTAGGTAATGTGTTCAGTATGACCTTTTAAACCTATAATATTTGAGGTTGAAAGATTATTTGCATTGGGCTAGAATTCATACTCATCTTCTTCATCGTGTATGGGCTATCCAAGGAAATCTTAACGGCCTCGTTTTTTTAGCCAAATCTTAACCGCCTTGATCAATATAAAATTATTGGCTCGAAAATTTTATTTCAAGATTTTAATATGATGAGTCATGAAACACTTGAAATGTCGTTGCTAGATTTTAATAAAATAAAATAAAGTTTAATTGAATAAAAAAATAAAATGATAAATAAGAAATTTATTTAATTATATTCTGTTATTGTAATTAAATATTGATAAATAAATTTATATTTCGCATGTGAAAAAAATATATTGATAAATTTAATAAGGGAAAAAGGACAAGATGGGGTTTGGAAAATATTCATCTTGTGTTGTTTACACTGTAGAGTTGACTACAAGTCAGTCTAATATAGAGATTTGAAAATCTCATAAATTCAATCGAGTTTTAGAGATTTGAGCTTAAGTAAAATTGGAATTTAAATCAAAATAAAAAATTTTCGTATTATATTGTTTCGAAAATTTTGAAATAATACAATTCGAAAATTGAATATTTTAATACAATCAAATACAATTCAGAGATCAAAGATTTCAAAGTAATATAATTCATTAATCTAATACTAAAATTAAATATGAGAAGTGATTAATTAATTAATTAAAAAGCTACATTTAAGTAACTTTAAAAATAATTTTAGTACGATACAATCCGATGCCAAAATAAATCTAATCTAAAAACATGAAAAAAAAAAACCATCAACAACAAAAGTGATCCACCACAGTAAAGATACTAGAAATAATAGCTGAAACTTTAAACCAACAACTACAGAGAATATTAAATAACAGTAATTGAGGACCAAAGCAATAGCAATAGCAACAGCAACAACAACAAAGGAATGTCAAAATAACAGCAATGAGCTTTGAAGAACAAAAGGTGCAGCAAGAAAGGACTTGAAGAATTGCTGCCATCTAAAAACATCTGGAACAAAAACAAAATATACAAGAAAATTAAAATACATGTCTCAATTTCTCTTATTCATCTGAAAAATTAATAAACCTCACTTGTGTGTAAAACATCTTATGATTACTTTTTTGTGTTATTTATATATTATTCAATTAACATTACTTATATATTATAAATAAAAAATTAAAAAAATTTGATTATTTTGATTCAATTCAATTCGATTGTTTTTAGTATAGAAATACGTTAAAATCCAGAATCAAAGACATTTCACTCGATACATTTTAGTTCGGAAAAAGTCAAAAGTTAACGGTTCGATTCGATTCTGAATATTTTTAGTCTTATTATTCAATTCAATTCGAAACTTTTAATATTCGCGTAACACTATTTTGCAACCTTTTTAATCTTAAGAAATTTTTCTTAAGGTTATAAATACAAAGGGAAATAAGAAAAAGAAATGTGTAATACACATTACTTAAAAAATTGTGTAATCAATCAAAGATTATAGTTCTCAACTATTTAAATAGTAATTATCCAACCTTATAAATCACTTAAAAAATTCTGTACACTTTCGATGAGGAACAAATCTTATTTCATTATATTGTTTATCAAATATATTTAAGAGTGTAAGAAAACATAATAAAATGTATTTAAATAACAATTATATGATTAGTACATCATCAATGAAGTACACTTTAAATAAAATTTTAATTAATTAATTAATTAATTATATTTTTTTAATTCTAGTAAACATGATTTGTTATTTAATTATATTTTTTTTTATTATAGTAAACATGATTTATTATTTGTGACTTTAATTTATTAAAGCCATAAAATAAATTGACAACTAATAAATCTCTATAGACTTTTTGGCAACAAGCCAACAACAAATCTCAAATTGGATCAGCCAACACAACAATTCACTTGACCAACCAAAACTTAACATTTGCATGTGTCCAAAGCCAAACGGCAAACGCTGACCTCAACTCAACTCAGCTCAATTTGGTTTCACTGATTCGCGGCCACATGTGGGTCCCACCCGAACCAGTCCAACTCCAACCAACCCTAACCTGCAACGCAAACAAACCTTCTGCTTCTTCTCTCTCAACAGACCCCTAATTCCATACTTGTAACAATTACAAAATAGGAATTGATATGCTAATTCGTTGAATACAAGCTTTTTCTGTGAAACTAAAAACACAACCAAGAACAAAGTATATATATATTTAAATATATATTCTACCAATGTCAGTCGATGCGCATAAGAAATCCACTGGAAACGGAAACGGAAACGGAAACGGTGTCGTATTACCGACTCAGGTAACGCACAGGCTGAGATTGAACCCTAGCTCCGATCACAAGCCGGACAGCTATGAGGACTTACAATCGGACTTCAGTCCTCTTCTTTTCAGCTCGCTGGAGCGGTACTTGCCACCTTCCCTGCTCAATTTGTCTCGTGACTCTAAAATCCAATTCATGAAGGACATTCTTGTTCGCTACTCTCCTGAGGGTGAACGCACTCGTGTATGCAATCGCTTTCATTATCTTTTCACAACTATTCCTATACGTATACGTATATACATCATCTATACGTATATATCTATGTATGTGTGTTTACTAAACTTAATTTGCGTAATGGTGAACACAATTGGGTGGAAGAGAATTGAATTTTTTTACATTTTTGATGTTTGGGAGACATATTCAGAAAAGCTTGACTTGGAATTTTATGAAATTCTATTTTTCTCTCTGGATTTGAATTGTTAGTCAGCTCTAGCTTATTACATAAGAATTATGAGAATTGATATAATATACCATTAAGGTGAATTTTGTGTTTAGAGTGGTTTATCTTTTTTATAGACTTATAGGTGCATCAGAATATATTTGTTCAAAAAAAAAAAAAAAAAAAGGGTAATTCAGAATGTATCAAATTTATTATCTGTACCTGTATAATATTTGGTTTTAATTCTGATTTCCTTTAAGGAAACTATAATTTTTATCTATTGGTTTGAAAATTTTATAGCTTCTTCTTAACCAATTCTAGTGTATCTTTTAATATTAAATGCAAATAATAGTTGTGACCATATGCTGTCCCTGCATTCTTAATTTTTCTTGGAGATTAATAAGTTGCCCTTAATTTCACACACCTTAAAGGTGCCTATTATGTTATTTATCATATTCTTTTGTGTTGCTTTCTTTTTCTAATTGGTCAAATATTGTTGCTAACTGTTTCTCGCTGATCCAAATTGGCAGGTGCAAAAACATAGAGAATACAGGAAGAAGATTATATCAAACTATCAGGTAAATTCCATGGTGAAAGATTGATAGAGGGATCTCATGCTCAGAATTAGTTTTTGTAATTTTTCAGATGTTCCTGGGTTTGTGGTTTTCCATGATTGTAGTTTGAAAAATCAGACTAGTTTTCTGATTTTTGTCATACCTGGATTAGAAAAGCTTGTTTGCTGTAAACCTGTAAGCTTAAAAGTTGTCTGCAAATGCTATTATAGCTGCATAGGTTTCTTGCTGTTAGGGCATATTTACTATGGGGCAAGTGCCCCCACTGCTTCCTCAGGAATTGTTTCTATAATTAGGTCATTTTCAATTTTTCTGTCCCTAAAATTTTCAGGTTTTACCCCACTTAATATTGTAGATTGCTCCCACACTCCACTTTATAGCTTAAGTTGCTTGCTTACCATATTTCATTTGGGCTAAAATACAAGCCATTATTTTGGTGATTGAGATGCTACTACAGAATCAAAGAGAAAATAAGCATTAGATTGGACCCATTTATTATTTTAAATGTACATTTTTTTTTTCGAAAATTCTTGTACAAAACCCTTATATTTGCATTTTACATTTTTATACTGAACATAAATGTTCAATTGCAAAGTTATATGGGAGATGAGTGGTTGAATGGTTGTTAGATTACATATATGTAGAGTGAGATGTTTGATGGTATAAAAGATGAGAAATTATACAATGGTTTTAAAATGTGAAAACATCATAACATCAAAGTTTTTGTGTTTCTATACATAGCTCCCATCGGAAAAATTTTCTAGATCATCCAATGCTTTCTGCCTATTAGCTTACTATAATTATGCATATTTTTATCTCTGTACTTTTAAGTTTGGAAAGGTTTGGATGAATGCAATAGCTTATCTTCCCTGCGATACCATCATTTTTTTAATATGTATACATATATTTATGGCTAGAATGCTGAAAAATGAAGAATTAAATTCTGTTAATACGAGATGCTATCTTGAAATGCAATATAATAATGGGATATCCATATTCAGCTTGTAGGTTTTAGCATAAGAGTGTTAGCTATTTGTTTGCTTCTTTACACTGTTTTCTTTGTGACTGTTTCCTCCTTTTTGCAGCCTTTACATAAGGAGCTGTATACAATGCATGCTACAAACTTCTTTGTCCCCTCATTTCTCAGAGCAATCAATGAAAATACAGAAGAAAGTTTTAGAAGTATATTGGTTGAACCCACACCAGGAGTTTATGTATTTGAAATGCTTCAACCAAATTTCTGTGAGATGTTGATGTCTGAAGTATCATCTCATTCTTCTCGCCATTTGTTCTGTCAATAGCACCATTTTGCTTTGTATTTTAGTTTGCACACTTTCTTATCAGGTTCTAATTGCTTAGGTAGAAAACTTTGAAAGATGGGTTCATGAGACAAAATTCAGAATAATGCGCCCAAACACAATGAACAAGTATGGTGCTGTTCTTGATGACTTTGGCCTAGAAACCATGCTTGACAAATTTATGGATGAATATATACGCCCAATGTCCAGAGGTAATATATCTCTATTCAGTTAATAATTAGAAAGCACAAAAAGAATATCATAATTTTGTTTAAAAAAAAAGCTCATTGTTTATGTTTGATTTTCCTTGTAGTTTTCTTTCCTGAGGTTGGCGGATTAACTCTAGATTCACATCATGGTTTTGTTGTTGAATACGGAGTGGATAGGGATGTTGAGCTTGGTAGGTGCTGGCTTGGATCTTCTTTTCTGTTGCCTTTAATCCACAAATTATAATGTCATCAAGATTATCACATATGATCAATCATTTATCATCTACCAGTAAATGGAAACTTAAGAAGTTGCTGAACTGTCTCTCTAACTTGTTTTTAATCTTCTATTGTGAAAGCATTGCATGAAATAAGTTTTCTTTTTAGGACTTTTTAGTTGCCTAGGTTTTACATCAAGAATAACATTGGCACGTGTTTTTTTTAATGGATGGTGCTATTATTTATTTACTAATGACAATTTCATTTTCTGGATTCAGAATTGTAAATGATACTTTCATGTTTCCCTTTTCATTACCAATGCAAAGTGCAATTTTTCCTTTTCTGTTTGTCCACCTTATACCCCAGCTTTTGAATCTTTATCTTCATAAGCTTTTATGATATATCACTGGACTTTTCTTTATAGGTTTCCATGTCGATGACTCAGAAGTCACCTTGAATGTTTGCTTGGGTAAGCAATTTTATGGTGGAGAATTGTTCTTTCGTGGTGTACGGTGTGATAAACATGTGAATACTGAAACCCAACCAGAGGTATGCTAATTTTGAAGATAAATTCTCTAGTGCTGCAACTTGTGGCCATGATTGCATTTAGTTTATTCATGCTGGTGTGGTTTTAAATTGAATAATTTTCAAACTTTTTATAGTTAGTGTTTAAATAATTTTCTTACATGTGCTGAACTAGAAAAGGACATCTAAGATGATCAATGATGTTTTTTTTATTCAAACAAAAGGCAAAGATATAACTATGGTTGCCTGTCGAAAAGGCTAAGATTTCTAAACGCAAATATTATGGAATGACTGGGTGAACTATAATGTATTTCTTTTTGGCAGTTCTTTGTGATCAAAATACCTTGATGATTGGATAATTGTCTATCTTTCATTCTTGATTATTGGTCAATCCCTCATTTGAAGTAACAAAATACTTATCTGTTCAGTATCATTGATCATATGTCTGCAGGAAATTTTAGATTATGTACATGTTCCAGGGCGTGCTATTCTTCATCGTGGTCGCCATCGGCATGGTGCTAGAGCTACAACTTCTGGGCGTCGGTGCAACTTAATTTTGTGGTGCAGAAGGTATCTTTCTCTCTGCTCCTCTGTGCATGATATTTGAGTACCCTCTCTTTCTGAAAAGAAATGCGCTACAGTTCAATGTATTGGGCTTTAATGTTAGCATGGAAATTGAACTAGTTTGATTTGTACTTTTGTATTTAGAAGAACTAGATCACAAGAATTTCTGGGGTTTAAGTCTGGCAACTTTTTTTTTTCTTATCCTAATGCAGTTGCTGAACTGACTGAAGTTATAATACTAGCTGATGTTCTAGTAATCTGATAGTTTGAAGATATTATAGAAGTTAACAGTCTACAGATTGGGAGTTTGGGGATTGACAAATTGTTTTGTGTTTTAGACCAAGTAGAAATGTAAATGAAGAACATATTTACATGCACAAGGGTATCAACATAATTTGCATTATTCTTTTTACTGCAGGATTGGTTCTTAGGCAAATTTAGTTGGGGGAGTTTGCCAATATGTTTCTGACTTTCTTATAGTTATCAATGATGGTATTGACTACAATAATTTCCCCCATTCCAGTTCTGTTTTCCGAGAGCTGAAAAAATATCAGAAGGATTTTTCTAACTGGTGTGGAGAGTGCCGACGTGAGAAAAGAGAAAGGCAGCGTTTGTCAATTACTGCTACCAAACTGGTACAATATAGTTCAAAACTGAATATGAGAAAAAATTGAAGAAATTTGCTGTGATGGCTATGAACTAAACTTTTTTGGTGTCTGCTTTTTCCAGGAATTGCTGAAGAGGGATGGTATATCTGCATCTTAGTTTGTTTTCCCCCAGAAATTTTGCTTGTGAAGCTGCCAATATAAGCAGAATCCTCATGCTCATCCTCATTGGCAAACAGGCAATTTTAATGTGTAATACATTTTTTCTGGGTTTTTGTTGTAAGGTATAGAGGGTGGAAGTGTATGTAGAGTGCATGGTGTCTTCTGTCAATATTTGTGCATTGCTCCGTTGACAAGTCATACACTCACCTCTGTTAAGTGCAATGTTGTTCTATATGCCATCCAACTTGAAATGTATAACAGTATTTCAAACATATTTTGCATCTATGTTACCATGTCATTTTAGCTATATATATATATATATATATATATATATATTTATAATAAAGCACAACCCACAAAGGAGCATGAACTTTCAATTGATTTTAAAGATTGTAATTACATAAAGACCCTTCATTGCAGTGTTGTGAGGCATTAGTTACAATGGTTGCTTTAGGAGGGTGTATTCAATTAAAACTTTTATAGACTTTTTTTAATTGAATGACTTTTGCAGAATTTATAGATTTTTAATGACTTATGTGGAGTTTATAAAATTATGAATGACTTTTAAAGACTTTATTTTAAAAAACTTTT